>VMDO01033870.1:0-17537 GCA_007922755.1 Pedetes capensis | reverse complement strand
CACAGAGTCATTATACAAGAAAGAATTGGTAGATGACCAACCATTCCAAGAGGTTGCATATGAAGAGGAACCAATGGTGTTCAAGGACGAAGTGGAAGCTGCCTTGAAAGAACTGGCGAAACACAAGGCTCCAGGAATTGATGGGATACCACTAGAGATGTTTCAACAAACAGATGCAGCACTGGAGGTGTTAACATGTTTATGCCAACAGATTTGGAAAACAGCTACTTGGCCAACTGACTGGAAGAGATCCATATTTGTGCCTATTCCCAAAAAAGGGGATCCAACTGAATGTGCAGACTATCGGACAATATCATTAATATCACACACCAGCAAAATTCTACTAAAGATCATTCAGAAGCGACTGCAGCAGTATATAGACAGGGAATTACCAGAAAATCAAGAGGGATTCAGAGGAGGGCGGGGAACCAGGGACATCATTGCTGATGTCAGGTGGATATTAGCTGAAAGTAGAGAATATCAGAAAGATGTCTATCTATGTTTTATTGACTACGCAAAGGCATTTGATTGTGTGGATCATAACAAATTATGGATAACACTTCAGAAAATGGGAATACCTGAACACCTAATTGTGCTCATGAGAAATCTGTACGTGAACCAGGAAGCAGTTGTTCGAATAGAACAAGAAAACACTGCCTTGTTTAAAGCTGAGAAAGGTTTACGTCAGGGCTATATACTTTCACCATCTCTCTTTAATTTATATGTTGAGCAAATAATCCAAGAAGCTGGGCTTTATGAGGAAGAACGCGGCATCAAGAATGGAGGAAGACTCATTAACAACCTGCGTTATGCAGATGACACCACTTTGTTTGCTGAAAATGAAGAGGATTTAAAACATTTACTGATGAAGATCAAAGATCATAGCCTTCAATATGGGCTACGACTAAACGTTAACAAAACAAAAATCCTTATGACTGGGTCAGCACGCAACTTCACATTAAATGGAGAAAAGATTGAGGTTGTCCAAGATTTTGCTTTGCTTGGCTCTATAATCAACACCCGTCAAAGCAGCGGTCAAGAAATCCAAAGACGCATTGCTCTAGGAAAAGCTGTGGCAAAACACCTCTTTATAGAGTATTGAAAAGCAAAGATGTCACATTGAAGACGAAGGTGCGTCTGACTCATGCCATGGTATTTTCAGTGGCATCATCTGGTTGTGAAAGCTGGACATTGACCAAGAGAGACAGAAAAAGAATTGATGCTTTTGAATTGTGGTGCTAGAGACATTTATTGAATATACCATGGACTGCCAAAAGAACCAACAAATCTGTGCTAGAAGTCCAACCAGAGTGCTCCTTGGGAGCAAGAATGGCCAAACTGTGTCTTACATATTTCGGACATGTAGTCAGGAGAGAACAATCCCTGGAGAAGGACATCATGTTTGGGAGAGTGGCAGGTCAATGGAAAAGAGGAAAATCCTCCACTAAATGGATTGACACAGTGTCTGCAACAATGGGCTTAAACATTTGCCTGGCACAGAATCGGGAAGTGTTTTGATCTGCTGTACACAGGGTCACTATAAGTCGGACTTGACTGGACATCACCTAACAACAACAACAACAACAACAAGATTCTGGACAGATGGCTTATAAGACTTAAAAACACATAACAAAGATGTTTTCATGTGACCATCCCTAAGAATAAATGGTAAAAAAAGAAAAAACCTAGCTGTATAAATATTTATGTGTGTCCATACTCAGTTAAAGGGTTTTTAGGTCGGGATAGTCTGAGGCAGGGTACATTTAATTTCTGGAAGGTTAACAACCATTGTTGCTGTTACTAACACTTTTGGGTCTCTCTATATGTCATGCACTCTCATAGGTGGTTTACATTATCTCATATCCACCTATAAAGCAGGTACAATTTTAGAAAAGCAACGGTCTGAGATGTTAGGGGACATGCCCAGTAGTGCACAGGTAACAAGAAAAAGAATAAAAAGTTAAGATACAAGTTAGTTTGACTCTGGAGTCTAAGCTGAACCACTATGTTTCACTCTCATTGACAAATATCTCAATAAATAATTGAAATTTAAAAAATGAGAACTAGATATTACCATGTTAAGTAGAGTTAGAGATGGATATATGGCCATATTTGAAATATAATAATTAAATAAAGCAAGATAAATTTAAAAGAAAGATTTTTACTAAGTTCTGATGAAGGACTCTCCTGTTTATATCACTATAGCTGACTTGAAAAACAACAGAGAAAGTGTGTCAAATCTGTAATAGACTTAGAAGATCACATAAAACTAGAAGAATTGCTGAGTAAGTGAGGGATGAATATAAAGACCATACTAGGCTTGATAACTTGAATTTCCAAAGTCAAAAGAGATAAGACCTAGTTGAAGAATAATTCATACATGACAGACCTAAAAAAGTTCACTGTAAAGCTAGGGTAACCCTGCCGTTAAAACAGCCATGTACATCTGGGGCTGCATTAAGGGAAATATGTCATCTGGATATGGCAACCATTAGTCCCACTATAATAGTATGTTAGAGAATACTGTGCTTAGGACCATCAATAATCCCACAGATATCAATTTTGTGTCATCCTTTTTAAAATAATGGCATTACTGATATGGTAATCTAAATAGCTCCATCTCACACATAACTAAGAAACTCCCATCTTCCTATGTACATACAGGACATTAGCAGGCCAGGAATTTCATCATTACAGGGATCCAAAAATGTCAAAGGCCATGTATATAGTTGTAGTGGATGGCAATCATAAAGATGAGAGACTAAACTAAACTAAGTCACACGAAGAAGGAGCCTCCCATCTCTATGCCCCTCTCTTTTATTTCCTGTTTTATTTTCTTCATGGAACTTACCACAACTGGAAATTTTCTTATTTTTTATTTGCTATCTTAATCTGGAACACTTTTTGTTTACCTCTCTTTGGATGTAAGCTCTGTGAGAACTTACCATTTTTCTTCACCAATGGCAAATCCCTTAGTGAATTTCACCCAAATGCTCAATATACAATTGCTGAATAGACAAATGAGGAAAGTATTGAAGAAATGAAGATGTCTAATCTAGGAAGAGAAGGAGGATGTAATAGAACTTTTTTTATACCAGAAGAACAATATCAAAAAGGGAGATACTTTTGTGTTTCTCCAGAGATCTTACCTATGATCAAATGGTAAATATTTCAAGCATTAAGATATCGCTCACAATTAGGAAGTATTGTCTAAGTCACAGAGCTGTATAGCCATTGAAATGACCACTTTATCAGTTATGAAAGGATTCTCAGACAGCATAGGAAGTGGTCTATAAGTTATCAGTTAGTCCAAAGCAACTATGATTCAAAGCATGTAAAGAACATAATGAAACTATACATGAAGATTGAAAGAAAAGAAAGTGATTTTCTGTGGAACAAAGAAAGCTATCTAAGTAATTACTCAGAGAAGGAGTCTTAAAAGACAGTAAAGAAAGAATCATATGAATTGCATTCTGAATGAGATAGGAGTAAGAGAGAAGAAAAGGTCTTGAGAGTCTTTTTTCAATGAGCATTTATTAAACACACAAGGCTATAAGTTAGAAATCTAGGTAAATATTGGTACCAATGACATTAACAGGAAAACCAAAGAAAAAGAGGTGATCAGTTTGAAGAAAAAGAGCTAAGAATGATTCCCCTTGTAATTGGTTCAGTATTTATAGAAATCCAGAATATGAGGACTCAAGGCAGCTAGGTAATTGTGGCTGGAGAAAAGGAGCAAGGCCACATTTGGAAAGCTCTATTTTAGAACATATGGCAAAAAGAATGATAGTTCAGTCCCTGAGAGTAGATAGGCTTTTCTGTGAAAATATATAAAGAGAACAATAAACAAGCAATGGAGAGAGCATCATAAAATTATAACTCTGTGAGAATCGTTCTGAAAAGTCATCCACTCATTCATTTGTCCTTCAGCAGAACTGCACTTAAATAAAAACTCCACAGATCATCATCTTTTGTCTTAAAATCTCCACTAAAAGGCATTTTTAAAAATCTTTCCACAAAATATGTTCCAAATGCTATAGATAACTGTAGTAAAATCTTTCTATACCCTAAGGGTAGTTATAGAAAACAAATAATAATATTTCTCATAGTAAATGCTATCAAATAATCATATTAAATTATATTTTGATTTGCTAAATGGAAGGTCTTAAAACTTGTTTCTTGGTTTTCATAAAATCTATAATTCAATGCATAATCTTGGAAAATAACATAATGCCTTATGACAAGTCCAAAATATCCGTCTGGATTATTATCAAATTAAATGAAAAATTAGCAGTATCTTTCTACAACAACCTAATTAAGACATAATTCATGAAATTCGAATGATAAAGATTTAGCTGGTCTTAGTTTCCAAATTGTGATTTTTTTTCCTGGTTAATGCTCCTCTAACGCTACAAAATAATAAACAAGGCAACAAAAAGAAATAAAAGGGACACAAACAGGGAATGAAGAGGTCAAATGATCCCTATTTGCACATGATATGATCCTATATTTAAAAGATCCTAAAGTCTCTACCAGAAAACTTGTAGAGCTAATTAGCTCCTTTAGTAAAATAGCAGGATACAAAATAAACACACAAAAAAATCACTAGTATTCCTGTAAACCAATAATGAACAGGAAGAGAAAGAAATCAAAATGACAATCCCATTCAAATAGCCCACCAAAATATTAAATGTTCAGGTATTAATCTAATCAAAGACACTAAAGACATCTACAATACAAACTTGAAAACGCTAAAAAAAAAAAGAATTTGAAGACACTAGAAGAGAGACTTCCTTTGCTAATGGATTAGAAGAATTAATATTGTGAAAATGGCTTCATTACCAAAAGTAATGTACGTATTTAATGTAATCCTCATCAAAATTCCAATGATATTCTTCATAGAAATATAAAAAATAATCCTAAAATTCATATGGAAATACAGAAGACCACATATAGCCAAAACAATCCTAAGCAGCAAAAGCAGTACAGGTTGCATCACAATACTTGACTTCAAACTATATTACAGGGCCATTGTAACAAAACCATCTTGGGAGTGGCACAAAAATAGGCTTGCAGATCAATGAAATAGAACAGAAAACCCAGATATACAACATGCAGCTACAGTTACCTGATCTTTAACAAAGGTGCTAAAGACATATATTAGAGAAAAGATAGTCTCTTCAACAAAATAGTGCTGGGAAAACTGGATATTTATAGGTAGAAAAATGAAAATAGACCCATATCTCTTGTTGTTGTTGTTAGGTGCCATCGAGTTGGTGTCCAACTCATAAAGACCCTATGTACGACAGATGAAACACTATTGTCAGTGCTTCTCTGCTACTCACAGGGTTTTCAATGCCTGATTGTTTTTTGGGAGTGGGTTGCTAGGTCCATTTCCGAAGCCTACAGCACTTGGTGTTCCAAGGCGGACTCCCATTCAAGTACTCACCAGGCCCAACCCTGCTTGGCTTCCAAAATCTGATGGGATTGGATGCCATAAGGCTATGGCTGCAGGTAATGCAATAAGTGGGCATCAGAAGTAAACAGATAGTTTTCAAAAGAAGAAATACAAATGGCAGATAAACATAGGAAAAAATATTCAACATCATTAGCCATCAGGGAGATGCAAATCATAACTGCACTGAGATTCCATCTTACCCACTCAGAATACCTAGCATCAACAACGCAAACAACAAATGGTAGTGAGGATGTGGGGTAAAGCAAACCCTATTATACTGCCAGTGAAACTATAAATTAGTGTAAACATTATGAAAATCAGTATGGAAATTCCTCAGAAAACTAAAAATAGAACTATGATATGATCCAGCAATATCACTCCTAGGCATATACTCAAAGGAAGACAAGTCATCATACCACAGAGATACCCATGCTTACATGTTTATTGCAGCTCTCCTTACAACTGCAAAGATATGGAATCATCCCAGATGCCCAACAACAGATGACTGGATTAAAAGAGGGTGGCATAGACACACAATGGAATATTATTCAGTAGAAAAGAAAAATGAAGTTTGCAGCAAAACTGATGGAACTGGAGATCATTATTTTAAAGGAAATAATACAGATTCAAATAGAGAAATACCATGTTTTCACTTCTATGCAGGAACTAGATTTACTTTAAAGAAAAAAATGTATGCATATAACTTAAAGAAAAAAATGTATCTTAAAATATATCTATGATTAGAAAATACAAGAGGACCCATCATGAGTGGCAGGGGGACTATGGGGAAGAAGAAAAAGAGAAAATTTCTAGAAGAGGATAAGCAACACATGAGGGTAAAGAGGGAGCGAACCAGTGCAAAATACAGGCAGCAATGCTATGAAAATCATAGGATGAACCTCAGCATACTGTGTGCAATGTAAAAAATCATATTATGCTCCATAAACATGTACATTATCTTTACATATTAAATAATTTTTTGTAGAAAGTTTGAGGACAGAGAAGCATGAATAATCCTGATTTGATAATCATATATTGTATATGAAAGGAATTATCACTCTGTACCCCATTAACATGTGCAACCAAAATACTTTTAAAAGATGAAATAATAAGCAAGGCTAAAAATAATAAACATTAGAGGAAAACCGTATTTTATAATTGCATAGCATAATTTAACCATTTGGTCAATAGTTTACAATTAATGATAATGAGGAAAAAACAGATGCAACTATTGTTAAACATTCTTATCAAAAGTATGTAAGTGAAACTATTGTTTAGAAGAAGCCAACAACACAGTGGTATGGTAAGTTGTATTAAAAATGAAAGGTTTACTACTACAAAAATAACAGGTCTAATCTCATCAAAAACGCCTTCGTTCAAAGTCATTTCTATGAACACAAAGAAAAGTGAAAGACTCCCATTGGTGTGTACCATAGGAAAGTGTATCCCACAAATATCTTAAAATATTTACAATATACATTTATTCCAGTAAACACCACTGGAACACAATGTATAGAAAAGAGTCAATCAATACAGAAGGCTTGAGCCTGCCCATTCTTATAACATCCCACTAGCAAAGTTGGCCCTTAGCTGGCTTTAAAAGCTTGACTAATAAATGGTTCCCTACACTGAAATAAAACTTCTCCTAAAAGAAAAGGGTAGCTCACTGCATCTTGATTGGTTTATGGTTATTGGTTTATGGTTAACATATGGTTTATGTTAAATACATGCTTGCTTTCTAGGAGTCTGGAGTTTTGGTAGGTGTGAGGCAGAGAATGCGTATGTGACCAAACCCCAATAAAAACCTTGGGTGCCAAGTCTCTAATGGGCTTCTCTGGTATACAACACTTAGCCTGTGTTGTCACAACTCATTGCTGGAAGTATTAAGTGGTAACTCTGTAAACCCACTGGGAAAGAACTATGAAACACTTCCACCTGATTCCCTTTGTCAAGTATGCCTATATCCTTTTGCTACAATAAATCTCTGCCATGAGTGTGATTACATGCTGAATATTATTATGAGGCCTTCCCACAAAGCTCCAAACTTGAGGGTGGTCTTAGGAACTCCTCACAGGATTTGGGATTATTTAATTTTTAAAAATATTTTATGTAGATTTACACATTAAGATATATTTATCACATTTGCAAGTAGCAAAAGATAAATGAACATATTTGAAGAACAATTGAGCGAACTATAACATATTTCGGACATGTAGTCAGAAGAGAACAATCCCTGGAGAAGGACATCATGTTTGGGAGAGTGGCAGGTCAACGCAAAAGAGGAAAACCCTCCACCAGATGGATTGACACAGTGTCTGCAACAATGGGCTTAAACATAAATAAGATCGTTTGCCTGGCACAGAATCGGCAAGTGTTTTGATCTGCTGTACATAGGGTCGCTATGAGTCGGACTCAACGCGAAGGCACCTAACAACAACAACAACCTAACAAGGTGAAGTTCACAACAGATAAGGACATGATGTGTCAACTTTCCATTACTATAATAAATACTTGGAATAATCAAATTATAAGGAAGAAAAGCTTATTTTGGCATATAGTTTAGGGGGTTTTAGTCCATCATTTATTGGCCTCATTGGTTTGGGGCCTGTGAACAGGCAAGCTATCACAGCAGGAACACATGATAGAGGAAATTGTTCACCTCAGAGTGGCCTGGAAGTAAATGGCTGGGGTTAGAGTCCCAATTCCCTTTTCAGGGTATACCCCCAATGATCTTCGACCTCCCACTAGACCCCACCTCTCAAAGTTTCCACCACCTCCCAATAACACTACTTTGGGGAACAGCCTTTAAGAAATGGGTTTTTAGGGGCACTCCAGACCCAAACCAAAGCAAGATGTAAAACTGTATTGGTATATTTTTGTATTGTTTTGGTTTTAGTTTTGGTTCGTTCTTTTGTTTGTTTTATTTTGTTTTGTAAAATAGGGTCTCACTGTGTAGCCCAGGCTGAACTACAACTCACTGTGTAGCCCAGGCTAGCCTCAAATTCATGAGCCTCCTGTCTCTGCTTCCCAAGGTAAAACTGTATTTTAAAAAACACAAACTATTGTGGATATAGGGAAAAGAAATATAATTAAGTAGGTATGAAAAAGATTCATGAGTTTATTGAAAATAAACTCAATATGTTACAATAGCAAAATATAACTATCAAAGACATAATTTACATCTTGATTGAATAGACAACATCTTGATTGAATAGACAGCCGCAATAATAACCATTTTCATCTGTTACTGGACATATCACAGAACAGTATATTCTGCTATGAGCACTACTTAAAGAAACATATATTAGAGGTTGTTTGGGGAAAAGCTGGTGATGATATTCAAAAGCAGATTTTATGAGGATGATTCAACACTACGAGAAGAATTGATTTAAAAAAAACAATAGTTTTAGTAAGGTATACAGAAAACTCTTGGGTAAAATAAAAATTTTAATTTTTTTTTCATATAATCACAGGCAGAAAAAATCAAGAGACATTCATTTCAGCTGAATATAAAGGAAAATTATCTAGATACATATCAAAAATAACCTATAAGCCCACTGACTATATTTTGGAAGGAAGAGTTCAGTTAAAGTGTGTAGCTATATCAAATGACAGTTAAGTAATCTTTCAACTGTCCTAAAATACTTTTTTCCATACCTTCCCCATTTATACAGTAAATTATACAGTATTACAAATAAAAACAACTAAAAAGAATCTTGATTGATAAAGAAAAAGGAAACTAGTATGGAAGAGATGGGAATTAGGAGGAATTGGTTTTAACTCACTGTTAACAGAAATGACAAGGTACTAACAATGAAAGGGCAATTTAACAGATAAATAAAGAAATGAAGACAGTATCTTTCCACCCAAATTGTCTCTACAAGAAACCCTTCCAATCTGAGACCCTTCAGACCATTGACTGCTCAGAAAAAGGCAGTAGGCTCAATGATTCTATGAAACTTTTTATTTAAAATCAAACTAATGAAAATCTAACCATTCACTATCTTTTAATATACAGTTTTAAATGCAATTATCCTTATTTTTTAAAAATAGGGTCTTGCTATGTTATTTTGTCCATATTGGTATCAAACACATGAGCTCAAGTGATCCCCTTGCATAGGTCCCCTGAGGAGCTGAGGCTAAAGGCATGCACCACCACACCTGGCTTCCTATTCATTCTTTTGAAGAAAATATACAATAAACAAGCCATTAAGTTATTCACCAAAACATGGGTTCAAACAATGGTTCTACTACTTCAAGTGACTTGGAATAATACTTAGCATAAAACCAAATATGAGTATTTGCTTTTATTCTAATGGATCAAATTAAGTGTATTGTCAAGATAATTACCAATATCATTTATTCATTTTCTCACGCATTCACTAAACTTGAAGAAAACCAAAACTTTCTCATGGGTTAGCTTAAAATAATATTACTGATCAAGACAAAACTTATTAGATTAATGTGTCAAACACCCATGATTAACTAGATCACAGAATTTTTAAAGATTTTTTTAATGATTTTTTAAACTGCTTAATTTTGAGTTGGGAGAAGGACATGGCAACCCATTCCAGAAGCAATCCCAAAACAATCAGCCATTGAAAACCCTATGAGGGTTGCTATGACTCAGACACAATTCCACATCACCTAACAACAACAATTTTGGGTAAAAATTATGACTCATTTAAAATCATTGATAACATCAAATAAAATAGTTGATAACATAGTTGAAATAGTTGATAACATCAAAAATTATAAAATCACTAATATTATAATAATAGCATAAATATGACTATATCCATTTATTTTCTAACTTAAGAATTACCAAGAACCTACAAATGTCAGACATCAATGTAGAGTTATAAACTGTTTTAAGTCACATACATTTTAGAATTGCATACAAATTTGGCTCTTAATACTGTTATATTTTCTGTCCTTTAGTTTTCTATTTTATTGCTTATTAGAGTACCACAAAAGAGACTTGCTTATTTGTAAGTAAGCTGACTTTTTAGGACTACAATATCACCATTTATTAATGAGAAGTTTAGCAAATCCTTCTGATGTATGAAGATTACAGCCAGTGTTAATGATTATTGACTCTATACTTAAAGGTAAAACAACACATGATTACCTAAGTAAAGAGAGAGGCAAATTTTATATGCAAAGAATTTTACCCAAATAGGAAAAAAGTCAAAATATAACCATACAGATTAAATATATAAGATCAGAACTAATTAGGAAGAGATCTGTCTTGCATTTACAATGAGGCATTCGTTTGATAAACCACCGGAATCTTAGAAAAGGAATCAATACCTAAGTTTTTATCCAAATTCCAGAAATTTTCCTGATGCCTGCCTGAATCAGTTTGAAATCAGCAATTACTCCGTCTTACAAGCAATTATAAAAAGCACAATATTCTATTTTCGTACTAGATAAAGAGCATTATAATGTCTTGTACAAGAGAGTCAGGAAATTTTTTTCCATAAAGGGACAGAGAGTAAATAATTTAGGCTTTGCCACTGCAGCACACAAATAATTCATAAATAAATGGGCACATTTATATTTAAAAAAAGAAAACTTTAATTACAAGCCAGGCATAGTGGTACATGCCTGTAATTCCAGTAACTTGGGAGTGAGAGGCAGGAAGATTACAAATTTGAGGCCAGAAGCAGTCTGCATAATTTAGTGAGACCCTATGTCAAGATAAAAAAGTAAAAAGGGGGCTAGGAGTGTAGCCCACTGGTAGAGTAATTACAAAGTATGTGCAAGATCCTAGGTTCAATGTTGGCCCTGGGGCTGAAAAAAAATCATTTTTCTTTTCATTTTCAAATACTGCATACCAAAAGTATTGTGCATGCCTCCTCACAACATTTTTTGTACTACGTTGAACACTGAACATTTATTCTATTTTCGCTTTGAAAACTTTTGAAATATCCCAACATATCCTCTAGAAATACATGATCCAAACACATCAATAAACACTGAGGTCAATTCATCTTTTGGGGACTGGCGATGTAGCTCAGTAGTAGAGCGCTTGCCTAGCATGCACAAGGCACATGCCCAGTACAGAAGAAGAAAAGACTCATCTTTTTAAATACACTGATCCCGCTAAACTTTTCAACCTATTAAATTGTTCCTGAGACTTTTTGCAATCACTTCCTCAAATTCTAGAAATCACATAATCTGCCCATTGCTGGGAGCGTACAGTTCCAAAATTGCAGCTGTAGCACTGTGGCATCAGATCTTAGAAGCTAAGCAGGCTCAAGCCTGGTTAGTACTTGGATGGGAGACCTCCTGGGAACACCAGGTACTATAGGCTTGGGAGAAGGACCAGGCAAACACCCACCCACCCCCCCCCCCACACACACACATACACACAAAATATCTGCCATTGAAAACCCTATGAATAATAGAGAAGCACTGACAATAGTGTTTCATCTGTTGTACATAGGGTCACTATGAGTCAGATACTGACTTGATGGCACCTAACAACAACAAAGGACATGTGTAAGAAGATCCTGTGTTTGCCTTATTTGACGTCCTTTAATTTTCTGTAACTGTAATATTTTGCTGAAATGAAAGTGAATTATATATTTAAAAGGTTTTACTTGAACACCATTAAATCAGACCAATCTCTCTGAGTAATATTTTATATGCTACACAAACATATATACAGCACTCTAGTGAGAAACATTTTCAATCATTGTGCTGGGAAAAATCCAACCTATGATGCTTTTGACAACACTGCAAATCCATTAAAAAGAAAGTTCAGAACAAAATATGACATGGTTACTTTTCAAAAGTAGTTATATTTGAATTTAGTATGATTTTGATAATTACTCATCATTAAGATTATAGTTTTTTGAGATAGAAAGCAAACACTGTTCAATTTAGCCAATACATTGCTTGATATATTCAGCAGATGGCTGCTACGTTTTCAAAAGGAGAGGTAAACTTTCATTACCTTCTACAGACAAAAACCTGTTTTACAAAATAGTAACACACTGACCAGGTCTATAATACATACCATTAAACGTTTTTCATGATCTCAAAATCTCATTTTAGTCTCACCACTAAATGTAAATTTAAAAGTAACATCATATACTTCATAAATTAAAAAAAAAACCCACATGGAATCTTTCCTGTATCAACCAAGCATGTCCTCATTTTCTACTCAAGAAGGAAGGATCAGGTCACTCTACCACCAGCCATCTATAAATATATTATTAAAGAACTCTACCACAGGCAGTACTGTTGCTACACGAGACATATGGTCAGTAGTTCATCTGTCTGCGTTTATGATCTTGCTAGAGTTATTCTTTTAAAAATCCTATCATAAACTGGGCACTGTGGTGCCCACCTGTAATCCCAGTATCCCACAAGGTCAAGCAAGAGGATAAAGAGTTTGAGGACAGAGGCAGTCTGCACAAATTAGCAAGATCCTGTCTTGAAATAAAAAAATTAAAAGGGGTGGAGTTCAACTCAGTGGTACAACACTTGCCTAGCTTGAAGCTTGAAGCTCGAGTACTGAAAAAAACAAACAAAAAAAAACAAAAAACACACAAATATATATATATTATGTATATATATATATATTATGTGTATATATTATGTATATGTATGTATGTATCACAGATTTCTACATGTGAAATGAGAGAGTGTTTATGGAAGCTTTTAGAATACACTTAACTCATAATGTCAAGAATATTGCACCTGTTGAAAAGCATTTTAAGCTTTCAATTGGTAGTGTTTTGCAAAAAGATTTTTAACCCTCACCCTTGATGAAAGGAGAAAGGATCTGTGTCCATTTTTCCTCATGGTAACCTGAATTACTTGTTGTTGGATGCTGTTGAGTCATGTCCTACTCATAGAGATCCTATGTACGATAGACAAAACAATACTGTCATGCTTCTCTGCTGTTCACAGGGTTTTTAATGGCTGATTGTTTTTGGGAGTGGGTTGCCAGGTCCTTCTCCCAAGCCTACAGCCCCTGGTGTTCCCAGGTGGTCTCATCCAAATATTAATTAGGCCAGACTCTGCTTAGCTTCTGACATTTGATAGGATTGGACTCCACAGTGGTATGGCTGTAGGCCCTGAATTACTTGAACAGCCCATATTAGTATTCGAAAAGTAGGACACTGTGGGTAATTCTACCTAAGAATGTTACCTCAAATTCTAATATATTTTTTTTTAAAATATGTACATTTAACTATGATAAAATAATTAAAACCATGCAATGACTACAAATTGAGACTGCAGGGTTGCCCCCAAGTTTTTAACTAGGGTACAACTGAAGCATTAAAACACAAGCACACACAAACACACACACACACACACACACACACACACACACACACACACTCACACATACTTATTTGCTCCCTTGCTATCAGTGGATTCCTGGATTTCCAGATCTATAAAAGTAAATCACAATAAAGTTCTTTAATAAATTTTAATAGTCTGATCAATTACAGTATTAAATCACATTCTAAAAAGATGTAGAGAAAGCAGGGCTGATATTTAAAGTTGATGATTAAAATAACAGAAGCCATCACAAGACTCACTACATTACACTCTAAATCTGAATTTTCAAAGTGCACTTTTCCCAGTTTATTTTCAAATAAAAATATAGTAAAGTATTAAGACTTTGGGCATATCATAAGTTATTTCAAAACTGCCTGGGGGCAACAGAATTAGGGAATGACAAAATTAATTTGGAGTATATCAAGTTTTTCCTCAGAATCCATTCTAAGAGAGCAAAAAATTGAGTATTTACCTATTTGTGCTTTTTAATTACTATACATAGTTTAAAATCTAATCAATAGCTAGAAGAACATTTTATAGAAATCAAGATATGAATTATACTGAAGCTGGCTTCTTAAATACAGGAAACCACACTCTATTTTGAAATTAGTTAACTTCAATAACTCTAAAAACAGAATTTTGAATCATCTCTTCTTGGCCAAAATAGCAAATATAAGAAGAAGCTAAAATATAATTTAGCTTATTATCTTAAAACAAAGAATTTCAGGATTTTTCTACCTGCTCCTTATCAAATTTATATATATTTATATATATACACATATAAAATACATATTTATATATTATATATATGCCTGAAGCCGTATTACTCTGGCATCTGATACCATCAGATGTCGGAAGCTAAGCAGGGTCAGTCTGGTTAGTACTTGGAAGGGAGACCACCTGGGAACACCAGGTGCTATAGGCTTGGGAGAAGGACCTGGCAACCCACTCCCAAAAGCCAACAGCCATTGAAAACCCTATGAATAGCAGAGAAAGACAATCAGCCACTGAAAACCCTATGAATAGCAGAGAAACACTAACACTACTGTTTTGTCGGTTGTATGTAGGGTCACCATGAGTAGGTGCTGATTCAACAGCACCAAACAACAAACAATTTTATAGATCTATCTATCTCTCTCTCTCTATATATATATATATATTTTATATGTCTACATGTCTATATATCTATATCTATATATATGGATACACACATACATATGTGTGTGTGTGTGTGTGTGTGTGTGTGTGTGTGTATATATATATATATAGTAAGTGCTCTACCACTGGACTGCACCCCAGCCCCTTTTGCATTTTTTATTTTTGAGTCAGGGTCTCACTAAGTTACACAGGCTGCCTCTGGCCTCAAACTTGCTATCCTCCTACTTCTGTCTCCTGAGTCACTGGGATTACAGCCATGCACCATGGTGCCTGGCTATCAAATTATCTTTTAATCCTCTCTAAATGTAACATTTATGATATTAATCATACCAAGTTAGCATTTTTAATTACAATATTCCTGAAAGAATACAGGTAAATGGAAAAGTGGCTATTACTATAAAATGCATGATTCTGTAAGACCTATTTTAAACACCAAACTCTATTAGGTACACAAACAAACATTTTAAATTTCATTTTAATAGACTATAAATATATATGGTGGTGTTGTTAGGTGCTGTCGAATTGGGTCCGACTCATAGTGATCCTATGTACAAAAGAACAAAACACTCCTAGACACTGTGCCATGCCTGGCACTATGTCAGTATTTCTCTGCTAATCATAGGGTTTTCAATTATTAATTCTTTGGGGAGTGGGATTCCAGGTCCTGCTCCCACTTTTTGCGGTGCTGGGGATCAAACCTAGGCCCTTAGAGCACTCAGAGGAGCACTCTACCAACTGAGCTAAACCCCAGGGTATATACATATACATCTTTACATCAGGCATATCTCAGACAAATGTGTTATTCATCTCTTGCTACACTCTTCTACAATGTGAATTTTAGAGAACAGGCTTACATTTTTGTATTCATTTTTATATCTCACAATCAAAATAATGCCACTACATTGAACTTTTATAGTATATTTGGGTATCTTTAATTTCTAAAGTCAAAGACATATTATTTCCCTGTGATAAAGTATCACTTTTGGAAATTTTACAATTTTAGCAAATATTTTCAGTCAATGAATTCTACCATTATGCACTTTTTTCGGGGAGTAGGAGCATACTAGAAGGTTGAACCCAGGGCCTCATGCATGCAAGGCAGGAGTTTTACCACTAAGCTTTGCCCCTAACCTATTTACTTACTTACTTACTTACTTACTTATTTTTATTTTGAGGCAGGGTCTTACAGGTTGCATAGGGTGCCTCTGCCCTCAAACTTGCAATCCTCCTGCTTCAGTCTCCTGAGTCACTGGGATTACAGGCATGTGTCACAGTGCCCAATAATGTACTGTTTCTTGCTATTTACCACCTAAAATTTTTATAATTTTAGAATCTCAAAAACTAATTTGGTCCTATTTACTGTAGTGAAGGTACTGACATCCCATATGCCTTTCATGCTAAATATCTACCAAAATAAGACTTATGCTAAATTTGTTACTGTGACTTTCTTTACCTTGGTAGGGAGTCATATATAAAAATACAATGAAAGTTACTATTAAAAAGTTATGGATATACAAGAAAACAAACAAACAACAAATGCTAGAGATGATAATGGGGAAAGAGGAAGCCTCATACACTGTTGTTAGGAATGTAAATTAGTGCAGCCATTACAGAAATTAGTATAGAAGTTCCTCCGAAAACTAAAAATAGATCTACCATATGATTTAGCTATACCACCACTGGGGATATATGCAAAGGAATCAAAGTGAACATACAATAGAGATAATTGCACACCAAACTTTACTATGGCACTATTCACAACAGCAAAGTTATGGCCTAGGTACCCATCAATGGATGAATGGATAAAGAAAATGTGGTATCTATAAACAATGGAATATTATTCAGGCATAAAGAAGAATGAAATCATGTCATGTGCAGGTAAGTGGACAGAACTGAAAGTCATCATATTAAGCAAAATAAGCCAAACTCAGAAAGACAAATATCATGTTTTCTCTTATCTGCAGAATATAGATTTTAAACAAGCAAAACAGACATGAGAGTAAAAGGGGGACAATTTGAGAAGAGCAAGGAGACTAGAGAGAACAGGAAGAGAGAACAAGACAGCATAATGGGGAGGGGTGAATATGATCAAAACACATTATATGAAAGTATGAAAGTGTCATAATGAAATCTATATTTTGTGCAATTAATATAAACTAATATTTTTAAAAAGAGAAAAAAATAAGCTAGTTAGCCTTCTCAGTATAAAAGGAGTTTTGCCATGCCCTACCAAAGAAAGGCACCTGTGTAAGAGCAAATAATGGACCTAGGCGTAACTGAAAACAGGTTGACAACTTAATCGATGTATGATCTCCACATCATGCTATTTTCTAACTTATATGTATTCTCAATTTAATTATTGTGATGTGTATTTATGTAATATCTTACCTTGATAAAAGAAAAAGAACTCAAAGCATTCAATAAAGAAATATACTACAGAAACAATAAAATAAATAATATCTGGGGGAAAGGCTATGGATATGGTCTTCAGAGTTCAGGGACTAAAAGCCGAATCCTGATATTCAGGAAAAACTGTTATCATCTCAGCTAGACCCTACAGGGTCTTTCTTTCATTATTAAAGATGTAAAATGTTATAAGGTGCCATCAGTGGTACAT
>VMDO01033869.1:0-17519 GCA_007922755.1 Pedetes capensis | reverse complement strand
AGCACTCTGGTTGCACTTCTTCTAGGACAGATTTGTTGGTTCTTTTGGCAGTCCATGGTATATTCAATAGACGTCTCCAGCACCACAATTCAAAAGCATCAATTCTTTTTCTGTCTCTCTTGTTCAATGTCCAGCTTTCACAACCATATGATGCCACTGAAAATACCATGGCATGAGTCAGACGCACCTTCGTCTTCAAAGTGACATCTTTGCTTTTCAATACTCCAGAGAGATCTTTTGCCACAGCTTTTCCTAGAGCAATGCGTCTTTTGATTTCTTGAATGCTGCTTCCATGGATGTTGATTATAGAGCCAAGCAAAACAAAATCTTGGACAACCTCAATCTTTTCTCCATTTATTGTGAAGTTGCATGCTGACCCATTCGTAAGGATTTTTGTTTTGTGATGTTTAGTCGTAATCCATATTGAAGGCTATGATCTTTGATCTTCACCAGTAAATGTTTTAAATCCTCTTCACTTTCAGCAAGCAGAGTGGTGTCATCTGCATAACACAGGTTGTTAATGAGTCTTCCTCCATTCTTGATGCCACATTCTTCCTCATAAAGTCCAGCTTCTCGGATTATTTGCTCAGCATATAAATTGAAGAGATAGGGTGAAAGTATACAGACCTGACACACACCTTTCTCAACTTTAAATCACGCAGTGTTTCCTTGTTCTATTCAAACAACTGCCTCCTGGTTCATGTACAGGTTTCTCATGAGCACAATTAGGTGTTCTAGTATTCCCATTTTCCAAAGTGTTATCCGTAATTTATTATGATCCACACAATCAAATGCCTTTGCATAGTCAATAAAACATAGATGGACATCTTTCTGATATTTTCTGCTTTCAGCTAATATCCACCTGACATCAGCAATGATGTCCCTGGTTCCCCACCCTCTTCTGAATCCCGCTTGATTTTCCAGTAATTCCCTATCCAGTAATTCCCTATATATTGTTGCAATCACTTATGAATGATCTTTAGCAGAATTTTGCTTGTGTGCAATATTAATGATATTGTCCGATAGTTTGCACATTCAGTTGGATCCCCTTTTTTGGAAATAGGCACAAATATGGATCTCTTCCAGTCACTTGGCCAGGTAGCTGTTTTCCAAACCTGTTGGCACAAACATGTTAATACCTCCAGTGCTGCATCTGTTTGTTGAAACATCTCTATTAGTATCCCATCAATTCCTGGAGCCTTGTGATTTGCTAGTTCTTTCAAGGCAGCTTCCAGTTCGTCCTTCAACACCATTGGTTCCTCTTCATATGCAACCTCTTGGAATGGTTGGTCATCTACCAATTCTTTCTTGTATAATGACTCTGTGTATTCTTCCCATCTTCTTTTGATGTTTCTGCATCATTTAATATTTTCCCTGTAGAATCTTTCACTACTGCCACTCGAGGCTTAAATTTTTTCTTCACTTCCTTAAGCTTGAGAAACACAGAGTGTGTTCTTCCCTTTTGGTTTCCTGCCTCCAGCTCCTTGCACATGTCATTATAATATTTGTTTTTGTCTTCTCGAGCTCCCTTCTGAAATCTTCTGTTGAGTTCCTTAACTTCCTCATGTCCTCCTTTTACTTTAGCTGTGTGACATTCAAGGGCAAGTTCTACTGTCTCTTTTGACATGTAATTTGTTCTTTTCTTTTTTTTTCTTGTCTTTTTAAGAATTTTTGCTTCCTTCTTGAATGATATCTTTTATGTCAATGCACAACTCTTCTGGTCTCCTGTCATTTGTGTCTAATGCATTAAACCTATTTTTGAGGTGGTCTCTGAACTCAGGTGGGATATACTCAAGGTCATACCATGGCTCTCGTATACTTGTTCTAATTTTCTTTAGCTTCAGTTTGAACTTGGACATGAGAAGTTGATGGTCTGGTCCACAGTCAGCACCTGGTCTGTTTTTGACATTTTGTACAGAGCTTTTCCATCATCTCTTTCCACATATGTAGTCAATTTGATTCCTGTATGTTCCATCTGGTGAAGTCCATGTGTATAGTCTCCGTTTATTATGTTGAAAAAATGTATTTGCAATGAAAAGGTCATTGGTCTAACAAAATTCATGTGATCTCCAGCTTCGTTTCTGTCACTAAGACCTTATTTTCAAACTACCGAGCTGTCTTCTTTGTTTCCAACCTTTGTATTCCAGTCACCAGTGATTATCAGTATGTCTTGATTGCATGTTTGATCTATTTCAGATTGCAGAAGCTGATAGAAGTCTTCCATTTCTTCATTTGTGGCCTTAGTGGTGGGTGCATAATTTTGAATAATAGTCATTTTAACTGGCCTTCCTTGTAGGCATATGAATATTATTCTATCACTGACAACACTGTATTTCATGACAGATATTGAAATGTCTTTTTTGATGATGAATGCAACCCAATTTCTCTTTAGTTTATCATTTCCACCATAGTAGACCATATGATTGTCTCAAAATGGCCTATGCTGGTCCATTTTAGCTCACTGATACCTAGAATGTCAATGTTTAGTCTCTCCATTTCTCTTTTAACAATTTCTAATTTGCCTAGAGCCTGCAGTGGTAGCCCTGTGGCATCCGATCCCTTCAGATCTCGGAAGCTAAGCAGGGTCGGGCCTGGTTAGTACCTGGATGGGAGACCGCCTGGGAACACCAGAAACTGTAGGCTTGGGAGAAGGACCTGGCAACCCCCTCCCAAAAATCCATCTGCCATTGAAAACCCTATGAACAGCAGAGAAGCACTGACAATAGTGTTTCCCCTGTTGTACAGAGGGTCGCTATGAGTCGGATACCGACTCGACGGCACACAACAACAACAACAACAACAACGATTTGCCTAGATTCATACTACTTACATTCCATGTTCCAGTTATTAATGGATATTTACAGTTGTTTCTCCTCATTTTGAGTCATGCCACATCAGCAAGTTGAGCACCCTGGGGCTTTACTCCATTTCCGTCATCATGGTAGACTCTGCTTTGGGGAGGCAACTCTTCCCAAGTAGTCTTTTGTGTGCCTTCCAACCTGGGGGGCTCATATTCTGGCACTATATCTGACAGTGTTTCTTTGCTATTCATAGGATTTTCCGTGTTTAGTTTTTTTGTGGGTGGTTTGCCAGGTCCTACTCCCTAGTCTGTCTTAGTCTGGAAGCTCAGCTTAAAACCTGTCCACCATGGGTTACCTTGCTCATATCTGAGGTACCAGTGGCATAGCTTTCAGTCTCATCATAACACACAAGCCCCCGCAGTGCAGCAAACTGACAGATGTGTGGAGGATCAAGGTATTAGTGTCTGCAATATATGAAATGCACTTAGAAAAATATAAAGAAGACAATCTCAAAGAAAAATAGAGAAAAGATATGAATGGACAATTCATATAAATGAAATTAGAAATAGTGAATAAATTTATAAAAAGATATTCAGTCAAGGAAATGCAAAAATGAAATGGATTTTTAAAGTCTGGTAATATCAAGGATTAGTAAAATTTTAACAATGAAAACTATAAATAACTGATGAAAGAAATGTTAGAAGGCACCAGAAGAGAGAAAGATCTTCCATTTTCATGGATCAGACAAACTAATATTATCAAAATGGCCATATTATCACAAGTGATCTATATATTCATTGCAAGCCCGATCAAACTTTCCAATGACATTCTTCACAGAAATAGAAAAAATTCTAAAATTCATATAGAAACATAAAAGACCCTGAATAGCCAAAGAAATCTTGAGCAAAAAGAGCAATTCTGGAGGTATCAACAATACCTGACTTTATTTTATAGAGCCACAGTAACAAACCAGCATGATACTGGCACAAAAACAGATGAATAGAAAAGAAGATGAAGAAAAGAAGAAGATAAAGAAATAAACCTACGTTGTTATGGCCATCTTATTTTTTTTGAAAGGTGCCAAAAACTTACATTGGAAAAAAGGATAACTTCTTTAACAAGTGGTCCTGGGTAAACTAAATATCCACTCTTAGAAGAATAAAACTAGATCACTGTCTAACACCCTGTACAAAAATCAACTCAATATGGATCAAAGGCCTTAAGACATGAGATTTTAAGCAACTAGAACAAAACACTTCAACTAGGTGAAGCAACTAGGGGAAACACTTCAAAATCTAGGTTAAAAAAAATGACTTTCTGAACAGGATTCCAATAACCTGCTCAGGAAATCATAGCAAGAGTTAACACATAGGAATGCATTAAGTTAAATAGCTTCTAGACAGCATAAGTAACAACAGGGTGAAGAGAGAGCCTACAGAATGGGAGAATATATTTCTCAACAGAGAATTAATATCCTAAATATATAAAGAACTCAGAAGATTAAACATGAAAGGAGAAAATAACCCAATCAATAAATGGGTAAATGAACTGAACACTCAGTTTTCAAAGAAAGAAATACAAATGACCAACAACTACATGAAAAAATACTCAACATCTTTAGTCATCAGGGAAATAGAAGTCAAAATTACACTAAGATTTCATTTCACTTCAGTCATAATGGCTGTCATAAAAAAATTGGTGAAGATATGGGTGAAAAGGAACTCTCATTCACTACTGGTGGGAATGTAAATTAGTGCCACCACTGTGAAAGTTGATATGGAGATTCTTCCAAACATTAAAGAAGGAACTTCTATATAATCCAGATATACCAATTGTGGGCATATACCTAAAAGAATCAAAGCCAGATTATAATAGACATACGTGAATATTCATGTTTATTGCTGTACTCTTTATAATAACCAGGTTATGGAATCAACCTAGGTGTTCATCAACTGATGAATGGATAAAGAAAACACAGTACACATATACAATGTGGTTTTTATTCAGCCATAAAAATAAATGAAATTCTGTTGTTTGCAGGAAAATCGATGGAATTGGAGATCATTAGGTTAAGTGAAATAAGCCAGTCTCAAAAGGACAAATATCACATGTGTTCTTTCATATGTGGAATGGTGAGGGGAAGACATGAAAGTAAAAGAAAGACTATTAGAAATGTGGAAGAGGAAGAGGAAGGCAAAGGAAGGGAATAGGAATGAGTAACAGAGGGGATGCATAGAAGAAAGTACATTATATATGGAAATGGTAATACAAAGAAACCTCTTCACATAATTTTTTAAATTTTTCATATGAATGAAAAAAGTACAATGAAACACAAGGAAATTTACACCTTGATTTTGGCAGAATAAATGTTTACCAACACTTTGGAAATGGTTTATCAATATGTAATAAAGATTAGAATGTACATATATTTTGTCCTCACAATTCCACTTCTAGAAAACACATACATATCCCCAAAGACATGTGGGAAATGGCCACTAAAAAATATTCGTAATAAAATAACCCCAATGTGCATCAATAAAGGGATGTTAAGTAGATATTGATACATTCAATTTAACTTAAAGTACTTAAGTAGAGCACAGTAAGTCTATACACATTGACAAGCCTAGATCTACTAAACCATGAGTGGATAAAGAAATTAGCAGAAGGATCCTTGAAATTATAACAATTATGTAAATTTAAGGAAATAAAGCAATTATATACACTTTTAGATTATCTGTGCAAAAGTGTACAGAAACATTGTATCTACACAATCAAGGTGTGATTTTCTTCTAGAGAATGAAAATAGAAAACTATATTTTTAATATAAAATATCTGATGCAAATTGGATAAAATATGTGAAGAGCCATAGCAAGTTGATGAAATTCAATGACTCTAGAGTGAATTAAGATCTATATCCTTGTCTGATATTCACTAGCTATGTCACTTAACTTTGCTTCCCTGTATTTCATTTTACAAATCTGTTATGTAAGATTTTGATGAGGATTAAATGAGTTAATATAAAGTAAACATATCAACAGTTTCTGAAACATTGCAAAATGACCATGGTGGGATAGTTACTATTTTTCAGTTTGTTCCATGAATATATACTCTATTTTAGCTGTTATTTTAAAAACAATGAATGTAATTCAACATGTTTTCCACTTAATGTCTAAAGAGGTAGAGGGATGTAAAATAGCACATCCCAATTTCTGTGGTGGCAGAGCCAGGTGGAACATCTAGTTCCTCTGACAAGTTTTGTGCCATCTCTTCTGCCACATGCTCCCCTGTCACCTTATTTTCTGAACCCAGTGTTAGATTATATCATTTGGAACATGATATAACATGAGACTTAATGCTGAAAACCAATGTGACCCTAATGATCCTACAAAAAGTTGCATGTGCACCTTGATACGATTTTTTATGTTAGCTCATTGGATTCCTAAAATAACCAAGTGGGAGGGAAAGGTAAGAAGATACACATGATGTAGAAGTGTTGTTTATTCACTGCTAATTCATGTTTTGAAGGGGGAGTGATAAATCAGAAAAAGGGAAGTGTTAATGTGTACATTTATAGATGGGTAATTCTAAGACTCTAGAATGGCAAAAATGAATGCAATGATTAAATGACTATTGGCTAAAAGATAAGAAGTTTTCTGGCTTTTCCATTCATAATTCAGAATCTCCTTGTGTCGCTTCTACCTTGGTTTTCTTTCTTCCTTTCTTTCTTTCTTCCATTTTTTTTTTTTTTTGTGTGTGTGTGTGTGTGTTTGGTACTAGGGGTTGAACCCAGGGCCTTGTGCTTGCATGCTCTGCAAGTGCTTGATCACTGAGCTGCACCCTCAGCCCTTTTTCTTTCTTTCTTTTTTTTTTTTTACTTTTTGAGACAGGGCCTCTAAGTTATGCAGACTGCCTCTGGTCTTGAACTTGCGATCCTCCTGCCTCTGCCTCCTGAGCCGCTGGTATTACAGGCGTGCACCACTGCCTCCAGCTACCTTAGTTTCTTGATCACTGCTTTGTCCTGGTACTATTTTATTTTTTGTTTCAGTTTCTTTACTTCCCTACCATCAATACCACTACTGTTCTCAACCCCTGAATCATAGGAAACACCAGAGAACTCATTTATAGGGAATTAAATAGGGAAGCCTTCAAAGGGTATGTTCACCTGTAACCCATGAATGTGGTCTTATTTGAGAAAAAAAAGTCTTTGTTGATATAATTAAAAAGCTCTAACTGAGATTATACTGGATTAACAGGGACCTTAAATCCAATGACCAATATCCTTATTGGAGAACAGCAGGGAGAAAGCATGCACTGTGACACCTGATATGGAAACAGAGGGAGAGACTGAAGTTATAAGTTTCCAAACTAAGGGACACCAAAGATTGCCAGCAAAACAGAAATTAACAGGCATGGAACTGATTCTACTTAGAGTACTCAGAAGAAATTACCCTTTCTGGCATCTTGATTTTGGACTTCTGGCTTTCAGAACTACAAAAGAACGAATTTCTGTTGCTTATGCCACTGCCATTGAAAACCCTATGAGGGTCGCTGAGTCAGATACCGACTCGACAGCACACAACAACAACAACAACAACATGCCACTAGTTTATGGTAATTTGTTACAGCATCCCTAAAAACCTAACCCCCTTCATCCTAAACATCATACCAACTTCTTGGGAATCTGGGAAGGAGGAAAGTTTCTCTGTTGAGTTATAAGAGTTAACACAATTTTGTATTTGAAAAAATAGTCATACCATACCAATATTTTAGACCCTCAAGGATGGGAGGGTAGTTAGGGTAAATATTACCCTTCATGAAAAAATATTTTAATGAAAAGGATTCAAACCTATGTTTCTGATGGAATCCCATTATTTTACAAAGAAAAGGAGAAGACAAAATGAGCAAGTAAAGGAAGGTAGGCAGAACTGAAGTGAATCTTTCCTAGCCTGCAACTGCTAACTTGTCAACTTAACACACATGTTATTTCAAGACTTGGGAAAGCTTTTCACTGTTTTACACTATTTTTCAGTGCTTTAACTCATTCAGCAAAATGGCTACCTAAATAGAAACTGTCAATCAGTTAAAGAAATGAGTCACAGTCTCCATAGTAACCTGGGCTGTCCCTGATGAGTCATAACGCATGGAAAACTGAGAGTTAGTGCTTGAAGTTAAAAGAAGCTGCTGTGTCTCAAGGAATTTGGTTTTCCCAAGAGAAACAGAGAGATGGAAGGAGGGTTATTTATAAAATGGCATCTAAAAGTTCCAAGGACAAGATGGGGTAAAATGGAGTTTTTGATCAACTCCTATCAATTTGCAAAACGTAGCATTTTTTTGATTGGCTCAAAATATTCTTTCAGTAATTTAAAGCCATGAAACAACACTGATTTTAAGTTATTCTCTAAGGTGTGACCAGTATGAGATATATTAAGAACTACAAAAATATCAATGTCAAAGGAATATTGCTCTTACCAGTGAAGAAAATAGTTCTCTAGTCCACTTATAAGAATTACCTTGGATATCTGTTTAAAATTCTTATTCCTGAGCCTTGCCACTGATTTATGGTATCAGAATTCCCTTGTGGGGCCTAGAAATTTGTGTTTTTAATAAAATCCTCATATGTTACCTGATACAGCTGGCTTTGCATGGGTTTCTTCCCATGTGATTCCTTAAATCATGGATTTAAATAACTGAAGGTTCATTTGCATTAGAGTTAATCCATGCATACACAGTTCTAAATATCATGTTACACATGATAAATGCATGCAATTTTATATGTCAATTATGAAGAAGAAGGCCTGTAGCTGTAACACTGTGACATCTGATCCTGTCAGGTCTCAGAAGTTCAGCAGGGTTGGGCCTGGTTAGTACTTGGATGGGAGACAACCTGGGAACACCAGGTGCTGTAGGCTTGGGAAAAGGACCTGCCAACCCACTCCCAAAAAACAATCTGCCATTGAAAACCCTATGAATAGCAGAGAAGCACTGACAATAGTGTTTTGCCTGTTGTACATAGGGTCACTATGAGTCAGACACTGACTTGCTGGAACATAACACATAACAAATGAAGAAGAAGGAGAAGGAGGAGGAGGAGAGTGAAGAGGAGAAAAAGAATAGCCTTCTCAGGTCACGTAAAAAGGCTAGAAGGGGATTCAATGGCTATGGATGCTTATTGTATATAGAGCATGTAAGCTGTTTGGCTAGGTTATCTCATTAATCCTCGCAGGCTTTTATGAAAGAAGGAGTAGTGTTATTCTCTTTATAGAAACCAGGCAAAGCAGACGCAGATTATATAAATTATTACAACAGTGAAGTACAAGTGTTGGTGCTGATATACATTTCAAAGTCTGTCAAACTGCAAAGCCTACCTTTCTTTTTTTTTTTTTTTACAATGGCCTCCAGCTTCATGGCCAAAATAGGTTTCCTAAGAATTAAAATGAAAGAAAAAAAATGTGCAATTCTGTTTAATATAAACTTTGGATGATGATACAGGCCCTTCTTAAGGGGAGTATTAAAATTTAATACCAACTAATTTTAGTAATGACACCAGTATTGCATAAGGCTATGGTTTTCCAGAGAGTTTTCACATAAAAAAAATCTTATTAGATCCTTTTACCCAACCTTTGCTGTGACTGGGTAGAGATAATCAACTACATTTACCGATGAGGACAAGGTAGCCTAGGGGAAAAATAAAGAGAGAATTTTAAGATCGTATTGACAGTGACAAGCTTTTTAATTCTTTCCACCTCGTACTTGCCACTGTCCCAAATGTCTTCTTATCTTTTCTGAGGAAGCCATACTCTTCCTCACAGTTGACTCCAATACCAATTAAGAAGGGAATCTGGTGTTCAGAAGTGAAATTATGGGGGAAAACTCTAACAGTGAGTGTTTAGTAAGAATGTAAACATGGATTTCAGATCAGGATTTGAGTTGCGGCTTTGCCATTTACTAACTGTATGAAACAGCAAATTAAATCCTCAGGCTCAGCTTTCCTCCCACATCAAAGGAACGTGAAACTAATATTCTACATATCAGAGAATAGTTGGAAGTATGCAGTCACTTGGGCTGGGGTTTAGCTCAGTTAGTAGAGCGCTGCGCTGCAGTCTCTGAGGTCCGGAGTTCAATTCCCAGCACCGCAAAAAGGGGAGAAGGACTTGGCAATCCACTCCCAAGGCAATCCTGAAACAGTCAGCCATTGAAAACCCTATGAGGGTCGCTATGAGTCGGATACCGACTCAATAGCACCTAACAACAACAACAACATGCAGTCACCTATCCCAGCAGCCTGAAATCGTTCACAATAGATGCTGATTGTACGTAGTCACCACCATCGCCATCGTAATGAAAGCACTCACAAATGCATGGAACAGCACAGACAGCATGGAAAAGACTTTAGGGAGCCAGAGGCTGCTCTTAAACAGATCCTTTGCAGACATCGAGGCACATACTGTTTTCCTCTCTCAGGAGAGAGAGGTAGTGTTACTACAGGAAGGGAATAGGAATTATTTGTGAGAAGCACCAAAGGGATTCATAAAAGTTTGACCTTCTGGGGCCTGAGGAGTCTTGAGTAACTGTGTCTTGGAACTGACAATGCTTTTTGCTTTGCTTTTCAGTCTTGGCTCCACTGAACTGAAAGAGCCAGGGGAAAGCTAATATGGTTTGCCTGCTCAGGGCTGGTCCCAGCTTCCTGGTTTAAGAAGAAATTGATAAATGAGAACCTCAGCTTTCCTTTAAGTTGTTGTAACTTGATTCACCAGGGAAGCATAGAGGCAGGACTTTAGGGCAACCACTGTGACTAGAAAAACGAATTGCACATTTGTCTCAAATAGCTTGGTTTCCTTAGGGCTTGTGCCTGGTGATCAAAGAACAGGAAGGGGGAAAACATTAACCTTGGCTCCCTGCCTACAATGGGCCACCCATGTACTTTTGGTATTTTATTTTTAACACCCACAATAAACTTTTAAGAGAGGTGTTTGGCCTTTCTTTACAGAAGAGCAAACTGAGACTTAGAGAGTTTGAGTTTCTCAAGGATTTCCAAGAAATAATTATTGAGTAGGGATCAAAACCCATGTTTCTCTAGGTCCAAAATAACTATTTTCAGTATAACATGCTGCCTAGTATTTTATGTATTATGTGATTATTACTTTAAATTTTCATTCAGTTGAAAATTAAAATGTAATATTTAGAGAGAGAGATTTTAAGCAGAGTAGCCCCACAAGGAAGGGCTAGCTATCATTATCTTTGAAAGATTCCAATATTTTGCTTTCTTCCATTTTGAATCCCAAGAACTGAGGTCTCTTTTATCAGTTACTCTCTGAAGACCTTTACGTGGGCTGTGAGTAGGACTCCTCCTCACCTTTACACACCCGCACTTTTCCCTGAGATTTGAAAGCAGTGCAACACAGTCACCAAGGACGAAGACAAGGCAAACAAAGCCACTTTTCTTGATTGATCTGTCTCTTTCATTATTCTGCTACCAACTCTTTCTCCACAGAACACTTTACTATGTACCACATCTATAATTCCTTGCTACATACAAATTAGCAAGGACATAATGAATTTCAGGCACAAAAGCATCTAATTCTCCCAGCATCCCAGTGCTATTATGGTGGCAATGACAGGATTTGTGAAAAAGAAACATTAGCATAGCTCTTCATTAGTTATCAGAAGCCACAGTCCTGTCCTGGGCACGTGTCAGAACTCCAGATTTCAATTTTTACATCACTTGTAGCTTACCATTTCAAGATGTCAAGGTGGTATGACCTGCACCTTTGAATTTAGAATAAACCTAACAAATCAGATTATTGAGAAATCATTAGAAATTCTGCAGATGAGCATACGCAGTTGCTCCGTTTGTGGGTTCACATGCTTCCTGATTGTACTTCAGCTTTCTTCCCATGTCACATGGTGGTCTATGTTGCCTTCCCTTCCACTTTTTTTTCTATCTCTCTATTCTGAATGTGCTTGATATCCAAAGGAAGAAAAAAAAACCTGGGTTTATTTAAAATTGAGTTTAGTGCTTGCATGGCTTATATTTAAGACACTAAAATCAGGAAATTGGAAAGATGCCTGCCACCCAAGGCAATTACTTCTACTCATTACACTTCAAGACCAAATTATTTTACTTCTTGAAACAGTTTCTCTTAATTGTTCCATGCTTTGCACAGTGACATTAAATCCAAATAGCCACTTCTTTTGTTTTATTGAGAATGTATTGTTTGAACTATGGGTTGTTGACAGCCTTTTTGGCAGTGTTATTGTTTACTATTTCTTTTTCCCCCTGCTTTCATTTGTAATTTAATGGTGTTAGGGGCATCCCTAAATTAAAGATAGTTTTATTCTTTACTGTTCCTTCAGTAGGTGTATACATATGCATTTTTAATTTATAAGATACATCTAATAGAATCAAGAATGAGAATTATCTGCTTTTCAGCTGTATTGTTTAATGTGGTAGTCATTACCTACATGTAGTTATTTAAATCACTTAATGGAATTAAAATTACACAGAACTAAAATGTGAATTCCTCATAGTGGCTACTGTTTTGAACCACAGAGACCTAGGGCATTCCCATCATTGCTGCAGAAAGTTGTATTGGACAACGCTGCCTCAAGGGTCTCTTGTTAATGATGAAGCAACTGCGTCTCTACATAGGCTTATAATGGAGAGTCACCCAAAACAAACAACTGGAAAATCCCTGGGCATCCTTGTAATGAAAGAGCTTCATTAGATGCTTGTTTTTTAGACTGTGGGATATGACAGGATTCTGGCTTGAGTGTAAACCATGTTCATCACTGGAATTCCAATGGCTCTCCATGTGTTTATTAGCACAAGAAAATCAAGGATTCAACTGGGAAAGGGTCCAAAAGAAGGCCTTATTATCTATAGTGTGTTTGGTGTGTATGAAGGACACAGAAACTGAAGAAGAGGGATCAATTCGGGAGACTCTGTGGTAGGTGATATTTCAATTGATTGAGCTGACCTCTCCAGAGGCATACTCTTTAGGAAAGAGACAGTTATAACAAATGGAAGGCATTTTTTGCTAAACTTAAAAAAATAACAGGGCACAAAGAAGACACTCTGGAGATCTTTGTTGTCATTGTTGTTGTGGTTAGGTGTCTTTGATTGGCGTCTGACTCATAGCAACCCTATGAACAACAAAATGAAAAACTACCTGACACTGTATCATGTTTAGCACTATGTCAGTGCTTCTCTACTATTCATAGGGTTTTCAGTGGCTGATTGTTTTGGGAGTGTGCTGCCATATCCTTCTCCCAAGCCCACAGCACCTAGTGTTCTCAGACAGTCTCCCATCCAAGTAATAACCAGGCCCGCCCATGATTAGCTTCTGAGATCTGAGGAGATCAGACTCCAGGGTAGTATGGCTGTAGACTCTGAGATCCTTGAGCAAAATATTACTAAAAGAAGCAGAAATCCCTTCCCAGCGTGTTCTTGGACCCATAGCTGCTAGATGGACGGCAGCACCTAGGAGACCATAGGGGACAATGGCATCTAGGTAGGGAATACAGTGTCCCTTGGAACAAGGATCACCTGAGAGAAATGATGGCTTTTGGATATCGTCCTCAGCCCCTAACAGAAGCTGATAGAGCAGCAGCAGAACCTGGCAGGGGACACAAAAACCAGTAGAAACATCTAAGACAGAGAGAGGTATCTCATTGCACATGGTGAAAGAGATAGAGAAATGCTGACCACTTCTCAGTGCTGATGACCATAGAAGAATTGTTGTTGTCAGGTACAGTTGAGTTGGTGTCTGACTCACAGCAACCCTATGTACAACAGGCAAAACAGTATTGTCAGTGCTTCTCTGCTCTTCCTAGAGTTTTCAATGGCTGATTGTTTTTTGGGAGTGGGTTGCTGGGTGCTTCTTACACACCTACAGCACCTGGTGTTCCCAGGGGGTCTCCCATCCAAGTACTAACCAAGTCTAGCCCTGCGTAGCTTCCGAGATCTGACAGGATCAGAAGCCAAGTGGTATAGCTGCAGGCCATAGAAGAATGGGATGAGACAATTTAGTTCTCATTAGAGAAGGACTATGGTTTAATACATGTATTGCTATTTAAATATATGATCTTGTATTGTTGAAATAAATACAATGGTTTAGTATATTAAGTTTTTAGAGCCACATTACCCTAAAATGCAAGGATTATAGTGCACTCATTTATAGGTATGTTGTTGTTCTTAGGTGCCATTGAGTTGAGTCTAACTCATAGCGACCCTATGTATAGTGGAATGAAATACTCCCCAATTCTGTGCCAGGCACATGATCTTATAGGTATTTTTTTTTTTACAGTAAAGCATCAGTTAGGGGTAAACAACTGTTAGCTAAGTAATTTCCCTTTTTCTTTCTTCCTTTCATATGCAGGTATTTTAGATGTGAGAAAAGAATAAATCATTCCTCAAAAATGGTACACTGAGGCAAACTTTGTTAGCTGACTCTGAATACCAATAGCGAATCAAGGAAACATGGAACATGGGAATTTATAAGTGCACCCATGAACCAACATTGTGGCTCCCTCACACTGAGTGATATGTCTGAATGTTAATCCTCTCTCCCTGCATTCTTTCTACTGGATTCATTATAAGAAAGCTGGGACTCCTCTAAGTAAACATCAGTGGTAAAGGTTGAAAGTAAAGAATAGAATATGAATTTGAGTTAGTAGGAAAGAAGGTCATTCCTTCCTTATTGCAAGTGAATGAGAGAAACAGACAGAAGGTTTTGTTTTGTTTTGTAGTTTTTCCATTCATTTCTCCCTCTCTCTGGCATCAGAAGGTCCAAGCCCTTCTCAGAAATTGTAGTTCCTTCCTAGTTGATCATCAATTTACGAAATAATCTTGGTCAAAAACTCTACATTTATCTCAAAGTCTGAGCATTAACATGCAAATACCAGTTCTCATTTTATATGTGAAAATGTGAATGGATAACCAGGAAAGTGAACTATGCAAATAATGTTTATTCAATACATGTAAAGTTTCAAGTACTTCTAACTATTTATTTTTTATAATAATAATATTATAATAATATGTATTATAATTATAATAATATTTCCTTTGTAATAATCTGTGATGTAGTAGCATAGATGTTTGTCCACCCATTGTCTAGATATTTTTCTTAGTTTGGAGGTCTCCAAACTAAGGAGGAAGGCAAGGTTCTCCTCTAATTATCAAAGCCTGGAGAATGGGACATCAGATATACCTCACCTTACCTCCTTAGAAGCTAAAGCTCAGCCCTGGTATCTAGGTTTGTCCATCTGCCTTCACAGTTGAATCTTGAGAAAGTTATTCAGAGGTGGAGGGGCTGTTTGTGGTAGCTGTGAAAGAGAATTTACAATAACATCCCATCCATTGCTCTATAGTGTTTTCTGGTCTTTGCTCAGTTTTGGTCCATTTTCTTAAGATTTCTGGAAGTTCACTGACATCTCACCAATAAATTAGGTTCTTGTTTAGCTTAGCTAGAGCAGTTTCAATTTCTGGTTATTGTCAACAAAAGTTTGGTCCAGTAAGAATTGTAACTTACATTTTAAGAATAAGAAAACCAAGATTTTTGTGGGTGATATGCTCATCAATGCTGCTGATGCACTTGCTCAGTGTTATACAAGTGGTGGGTAGGTCAACGAGAAGTCAAACCCTTGTCTGTGTCTTCCAAAAGAGGATGTTCTTTCAATTATACTCCAACATTTTCCTTCTTTCTGTTCTTTTTTTCTCTTTGTTTACCTCCTTGCCTCTTCTCACCATTTTTCCTTTACACATAAGTTTTAATTTGAATAATGGTCTCAACTTCTTATTTTATAAGCAGAATAGTTTTAATCCTCAACATATGTCAGCCAAAGTTTTCTTTCTTTCTTTTTTTGTTGTTGATAGGTGTTGTTATTTCCAGATCAATATTTATAGCCTTTTAGATCTATATGAGCAGTGGAGTGACATTTCAGGTATCTCCTGACTCAAGAAAAATACATATTCATTTATCTCATAAACTATTTCAAATTCTTCAGTTGTATTTGGTAAAAAAACAAAAAAACACAACTTTAGCACCAAGTATATGTAAGCAACTGTTTTCCACTCTTCTAACAACAATAAGCCTGTGCTGCTAACATAACAAAACAATGACAGAATATTGGTTAACATAAATACAAAGTCCAGGAACACCAGGAATTATTCAAGTGGTTGATTCCGACTTTACTGTGCATCCAGTAAACACCAAAGAGGTCACCAAATATTTCCAAGCTAATGCTGAATTAGTATAAATGTAGAGGCATTTTTCATAACTAGGTTACCACTCCTTCTTGTTGTTAGATGCCGCCAAGTCAAGTCAAGGCTGACACATAGGGAGGTTTAGGTTTAGGTTTAGGTTTAAACCTTTAAACCTAAAACACTTTTCAAGTCTGACTCATAGTGACTCTATGTATAGCAGATCAAAACTTCTGGATTTTGTGCCAGACACATAATCTTATTTGTGTTTAAGACCATTGTTGCAGACACTGTGTCAATCCATCTTGTGTAGGGTTTTCCTTTTTTCCCTGACCTGCACTCTCCCAAACATGATGTCTTTCTCGAGGGATTGGTCTCTCCTGACTACATTTCCAAAATATGTAAGACACGTCTAACCATCCTTGCTTCCAAGGTTGCCACTAGCATTTAAAAAGCAAACAAAAAAACTCCCTCCAAATATGGGAATTGTGTTACATCCAGAAAGCAAAGACTCTCCTGGGTTTTAAGATAGAACGTGTAAAACAAGCAGAAAATACAAGTTCATCCTGACAGCCGCTACAGAGGTGTCCAAAAAGAATATGATGTGTCAACATGCATTCCTCTTTTAACAAATGTGTGAAACAAAGGGAGGCCGTTATGAAAAGCATGTCAAAGCAAGAAGGGCTCAGGACAAGATACTTTGTCACTCAGCCTGGCTACTATGATTAAGGCAGTTAGGCAGAAGTCTCTTGCCTCTTTATGTGGAAACAGAAAGGATTATAAAGATGCGGAATAGAGTTTTGATTTCTGGGAGTAAATGGGGATAAAACCTGAGGCCAGCTGTTGAGCAGTATCCCTCGGTGCTTCTAAGGTATCAATAAATGACCAGGGGCCAGACTAACCTGAGAAAGCTATGACACTCAGTTTCCATGTAGGTGGAGTAGTAAGCGAGCATACAATGCCTACTGGTGTTGCATCAGAAATAGGAGCAAGTAAAAAGAATCTTTGCTTTTCTTTTATTTCAGAGAAGAAAGAAAGAAGTCAGAGGTCCTAGGTAGTCTTTATTTCTTCAGGGAACACCATGCCAAGGAAAATGCTGTTGAGAGAGCATCTCTGAGTTAGACTCTACTAAGAATGCCCACTCCATTCTTTTCTGAAGAAACTTAGAAGATTCAATCCATATCCTGCCAGTTATATTTCAAGTCATTCCCTTTATCTGCAACAACAGAACAAGAATTCCAAAACTTCAGTGTGCCTAAGATTTACCTGTAGAGCTTTTAAAAACACTAATTCATGGACCTGGATGGGACCCAGGGATTTTCTTTTAGGAGATTCTGACTGTGTTCTAGGAATCCACTTTATCCGCATTGATAATCCTGAGGGAGGGCAGAGGCTAAGGAGCCAACTTTTCTACCTTCATTTCTCTAGACTGAAAGTGGGTTCCAAAGAAGCTCCTATCTATGGCCAGTCCATGCAGGTCTCTGACCCTGCTGGCACTCCCACTTGCTTTTCTCCTT
>VMDO01033868.1:0-17519 GCA_007922755.1 Pedetes capensis | reverse complement strand
AAGAAGAAGAAGAAGAAGAAGAAGAAGAAGAAGAAGAAGAGAGAAGAAGAAGAGAAAGAAGAAGAGAAAAAAGAGCAGGAGGAGGAGGAGGAGGAGAGGAAGAAGAAACAGAAACTGTTAGAGAAATTCCCTGTAGTAACAAATAAGAACTGATATAATGGGGCTCCAACTGCAAAATATAGGCAGATGGCCCCATAGAGTCATCTGCCACCATCTCACCATCATTTCTTTCTGTCATGGCACATGTAGTTGAAGGACTAAGAACTTCAATTACACCACTCAAATGGGGCAGCTTTGAGAAGTACTTCCAGCATAGACTTGCTGCAGTGTTCTTGTCTTCTTTCCCTGTCTACCACTGAGTCCAGAAATGCCACAAGAGACCCCATCTCCCACTAGCCATGTTGATTCTCCTCTTTCTCTTCCTCTTTCCTCCTTCCATTTCCCTCATTGACCTTAAACAATTTTTTAATTTTTTTTTTTTTTTTTTTTTTTTTTTTTTTTTTTTTTTTTTTTTTTTTTTTTTTTTTTGCGGTACTGGGGGTTGAACCCAGGGCCTCGCGCCTGCATGCTCTGCAAGTGCTGGACCACTGAGCTGCACCTCAGCCCATTTTTTTTTACTTTTTGAGACAGGGTCTCGCTAAATTATGCAGACTGCCTCTGGTCTCGAACTTGCGATCCTCCTGCCTCCGCCTCCCGAGCCGCTGGGATTACAGGCGTGCGCCACCACGCCCGGCAACAATTTTTTAATTTTTAAACCAGCTAATCTACTACCTATGTTAGTTTTAAAAAATATATGGACATGGGAAGTTCTCTCCAGTTGCAAGGAGAGAGGTTCCAAATTCTTGGGTTGGACAGGAAGTGCCACCAATATGATTTAGGATGCTACAGTCCTTGCCTCATTTCCTGTCAGCTCACACTGCACTCTGCCTAGTAAAACTGCTGTTCTAGAGAAAAGAACCTTGGGAGTCAATAGGACTGTCTCAAAAACAACAGAGTTAGGATAATCGAAGCTCCAGTAGGAAAATGAGGTAAGAGTGACTTGTATAAGCTAGAGAAAGCTGGAGAAGGCCAAGGTTTAAACCCAACTGTGTCTGAGTTCAGAAGCCATTACTTTATAGGGTCTCCCATCTAAAGGAGAATTTACTGTTACCAGCCCAAAGTCAATGCGTATGTATAATTGTGCTTGTTTCTTACAGATCTTCAGCTTTTCATGGAGAGCATGGCAGGTCTTTTTCTTGTAGGAGTGATTCCTAGGATCTTCTAGCCTTCCAATTCTTGCTGTAACCAATGTATCATTGCTCCTAATTCCACCGATATGAGGGCCCAGTCTCTGATCTTACCCAGGAAAATTTTGCATCAGTATTTATAACCATATATTCTAAGATCTAATATGCATCTTTTCAAATTTACCTGCTCAGCCCCAGAGACCTGATGGGAGGGTAAAGATCTTTTCAGAGGAGCCTCAAACTGAGTGGAAAAGCTAGTATTACATTTGCTTCCAAAATACTTTTTAAGCATCTAAGACTTTATGTGCATGTGGATTGAATTCTGCACCTGATGTGTTAGCATGCAATTCTAATTCACATCTGACTTTTTAGCCCTCTAGAAGTATTGAACCCTCACATATCTGTCAGCATGTCATGCTGTAGGGGCTAGTGTGCTACTGTGTTGCTGAAAGCTGTGCCTACTGGTATTTCAGATACTAGCAAGGTGACCTATGGTGGACAGACTTCAGCTGAGCTTCCAGACTAAGACAGACTAGGGAGAAGGACCCAGCAGCCCACTCCAAAAACAAGCCATTGAAATCCCTATGACTAGAAGAGAAGCACCGTCAATACAGTGCCAGAAAATGAGCCCCTCAGTCTAAAAGGCAATCTTTATCAAACTCATAATGACATTTTTCACAAAAATAGAGGAAAAAAAAATCCTGGAATACATATGGAAGCACAAAAGACCTTGAATTATTAAAGCAATCCTGAGCAGAAAGAACAAAGCAGGGGGCATCACAATTCCTGATTTCAAATTATATTACAAAGCTATAGTAACAAAAACTGCATGGTACTGGCACAAAAACACACATGGACGCCAATGGAACAGAATAGAAGATCCAGAAATAAATCCATGAAAATACAGCTATATGATATTTGACAAAGTTGCCAAAAATATAAGGTGAAGAAAAGACATCCTTTTCAACAAATGGTGCTGGGAGAACTGGGTATCCTCATGCTGAAGGCTGAAATTAGATCCCTTTCCCTCACTTTGTACAAAAATCAGCTTAAAATGGATCAAAGACCTTAATGTAAAACTTGAAACTTTGAAACTTCTAGAGGAAAACATAGGGAAAACACTTTAAGACATGTGCATAGACAAAGAATTTGTGAATAGGATCTCCCCAAAGCACAGGAAACCATAGCAAGAATTGACAAATGGGATTGCATGAAATTAAAAAGCTTTTGCACAGTAAAGGACACAATTATCAGAGTGAAGAAACATCCTACAGAATAGCAGAAAATCTTTGCCAGCCATACATCAGACAGGGGATTAATATCCAGAATATATAAAAATCTCAAAAAATTAAACACCAAAAAAGCAAAGTATCCAATCAAAAAATGGGTGAAAGCACCGAACAGAGACTTTCCAAAAGAAGAAACACTAATCATATGAAAAAATTTTCAACACCCTTAGCCATCAGGGAAATGCAAATCAAAACTTGACTGATATGCCATCTCATTCCAGTCAGAATGGCTACCATCAATAAAACAAACAGCAAATGCTGGCAATGATGAGGGGAAAAGGAACCCTTACACTGCGGATGGGAATGAAGATAGGGGCAGCCACAATGGAAAGCTATATGAAAGTTCCTCAAAAAAACTAAAATTAGAACTACCATGTTGTTGTTGTTAGGTGCCCTCCAGTCAGGTCCAACTTATAATGACCCTATGTGCAACAAAACAAAATACTCCCCAATCCTGTGCCATGCCTGCCACTATGTCAGTGCTTCTTTGCTATTCATAGGGTCTTCAATGGCTGATTGTTTTGGGAGTGAACTGCTGGGTCCTTCTCCCATTTTTGTGGCACTGGGGATGGAATCCAGGGCCTTAGAGCACACAGAGCAGCACTCTACCAGCTGAGCTTAATTCCAGCTCTAGAACTACCATATGACTTGGCTATCCCACTCCTGGGTATATATCTGAAGAAATATAAATCAATATACCATAAAGATACTTTCTCACCTATGTTTATTGTGGCATTATTCACAATAGTCAAGATATAGAATCAACCTACATGTCCATCAACAGATGAGTGGATAAGGAAATTGTGGTCTATATATACCATGGTGTTTTAGTTAGCCATAAAGAAGGACAAAATTATTACATTTGCTGGAAAATTGATGAAACTACAGATCATCATTTTAAGCAAATAAACCAGACCCACAAAGATAAATACCAAATGTTTTCTTTCATATGTAGATGTTAGACTTCAATGTATATTCATTAGTAAAACATACAGATCATGAAAGCAGACCTAAGTAGGGAAAGATAATGGACTAAGGAAAAGGGACAGGGGCAAGAAGAAAAGATAAGGAGAGAAAAGAACAGAAATATCATGTATGTTGTCCTTAAAGTAAAACTGGAATGTACATATATAGATAAATATACTCAAAAAAATAAAAAATAAAAAGAGACATGCATGTAGAAGGGAGACCATTGGTGGGGAGGGAGGTGATGAGGCAGCGGGGTCATGAGAGGGGAAATGTGTGTATGAAATGTGTGTATGGAAATGTCATAATGAGACCCATTAAGTTGTACATTAAAAATTACCAATACAAATTTATTTTTAAAAAAGAAATGACTGAGGATAAGTTGTCTCCTCAAGGTAGAGTTGACCTTAATGATGGGAATGGAGTAAAATCCTTTTGCTTAGGTGGCATAACTCAAAATAAGAAGAAAAATATTGTCTACAACAATGGTCTCAAACATAAAAAGATCAGATGCATGGCACAGCATTGGGTAGTTTCATTCTATTGTACATAGGGTTGCTATGAGTCAGATCTGACTTGAGGGCACCCACAACAACAAAACTGTCAAAAGGGTACATATTAGATTTGAGAATATATAATACTTTGTTTATATCACCCCAAAATGTAAATCCTAACCACAAACAGATTTTACTGAAGATTTTATAAGAGAGGCAGAGGAGGTAGTTTACATGATGCTCACATTTCATTAAGAAATTCCTTGTAAACCAAGGATAGTGGTACACATTTGTAATCCCAGCAGTTGGAAGGCTGAAGCAAGGAGATCACAAGTTCAAGGCTAGCCTGACCTACTACAGAGCAAGAACCTGTCTCAATTACAGTGGAAGAAGAAGAAGAAGAAGAAGAAGAAGAAGAAGAAGAAGAAGAAGAAGAAGAAGAGGAGGAGGAGGAGAAAAGAAAATAACTTTCTTTTCTTTCTTTTCTTGTGGTACTAAGGGTTGAACTCAGGGCATTGTGCAGGCTTTGCGAGTGCTCTACACTGAGCTACATGCTCAGCCCATTTTTAACTTTTTTATCTTGAGACAGGATCTCACTAAGTAATGCTGGAGATATGCTCCATGTCAATAATAAAAACACAGTAGAATTAAAGTTTTTATCTTGGCAAGGCATATTCTTTCTTTGCAAAGAGGGTGCTGGCTGCAAAACTAGTCAGCAAGCCAGCAGGTAGGTGGGAGGTCTTTTATATCCTAATGCAATCCCTAAGGCTAGATCTCACCCAACTGGCTAGGGTTTTGACCTCACAATCTTGGCAAAACCTGATTGGCTAATAGTAGGAAGGGGATGGGAAGAGGAGTCTTAGATTTTCAAGAGGACAAGGAATTTAGAGAGAACAAAGAAACTTTACAAGTCTGGGCATGTCCGGCTATGTAGAAGGATGATAAGGAGGCTTGAGAGACAACAGAGAGCCCCTAGGATACAAAATATGGGGAGGGTGTAAAGAAGAATAATTTGTATAAAAATAGTTTGTAAAACAAGATTACTTATATTTTCACAGTTACTCAGGCTACCTCTGGTCTTGCAGTTGTGATCTTTCTGCTTCCACCTCCCAAGTCACTGGGATTACAGGCATGTGCCACCCCACCCAGGAGAAAAGAAAGAAATCTCTTGATACCTAATTCTTTCTTCCTTGACTTGTAGTCACAAGGTTTCCTCTCTTTCCACTCCAGACATCTGCCTTCCAGGTCTCCCATAATTTATCCTTCAGTTTTTATATGGAGCAATTTAACTCCCTCTTTGATTCCATACCCAGGTTTACACACCTCCACCAAAATCACTGAAAGCATCAAGTGTATCGAAAGCTACTATTTTTGGATGTAAATATTTTGTTGGGCCTAAGCAAGCAAACGATTCTCTATTTATGAATATCCAACAATTTTAAAGACAGTGGGATATTGTGAATAATTAACATAGCAGGAAGCAGGGTAATCAGGGCTGGTTAAATTGCCTTTAGTTCTAGATGGAGGAGGAGATGATTAAGCTTTGCAGAAAGCCACTCCTAAAGTCCTTAGAGTGGGTATGCTTTTTGTTCTCATGGAAACGTTTGTTGCTTGAGAGTCTTCCTCCACTGCCAAATGAGGAGGTTGGGGATGACCTTTGACAGATCATCATGTTCACAAGGCCACCACAGGAACAATGGGGCAGGAATTTGCATTGTCAGCTCCAGAAAACTGGCTGGAGGGTAAAGACCTTTTCAGGGGAGCCCCAAACTTCCGTGGAAAAGCTAGTATTGTATTTGCTTTCAAAATACTTTTTATACATCTAAGACTTTAGGATCAGCAAAGACTTATAACATAAAGTTCAAAATAATGTTGAACTTTATAGTGATGATAATGTGGATGAGAGTAAAAAAATAAATCTGCCATGTGGGTGCATATCCTGCTATTTTTCTCTCTTTATCAACGCTGGGTCCTGCCATGCTTATTTGGAAAAGCATAGGGTCCCTTTGGGCCAGAGCTTTTGTGAACTCTGGAGGAGACAGCAAACTTCCTAATACCTTGCTGTCACCTTCTGTGATCTCCCCAAGCCTCCCTATACCTCATCCTTTATTCTCTTTAGTCTGATCTCTGACTGCCATGATTCAAGATAGGGTATTTGGTATTCATAATGAAGCAGCAGCTACATTAGAGGAACATAGTGGCTTCTTACCATTCTATGTCTAAACATTGACCACTTTCTTCTGCTACAGCCTTGAGTTGATAGACATGAATAAGAGTTAACTCTCCTATGTCTGACTTAGGATACGAACCTGAGAATCAGCATTTCTAAAAACATCTGTAACTAATTTTTTTTTTTCTGTAATGAGGGGTTGAACCTAGGACTTTACATAGGCTAGACAAGTTCTCTACCACTGAGCTGCACACTCAACCCTCATTTTTTACTTTTTATTTTGAGACAGGGGCTCACTAAGTTATGCAGGCTGCTTCTGGCCTCAAGCTCATGATCCTTTGGCCTTAGGCGCCCATGTTTTTGGGATGACAGGCAGGTGTCACAGGGTCCCTGCTCTGTAGCTAATACTCATACAAATTAAAATTTGCTAGGCACTCTCATACAGAGAAAAGTTAGGGGCGGAAGTGAGCAACGGAGGATCTGTAGGGAAGGATGAGAGGATGGTGTTGGCATGTGTATTAGTTGCTTTTCTCATCACTGTGGTAAGATATCTGCAGGAATCTAATCCATGTACTCATTGCCTGGCCTTGCAGGAAGTTCTTTGGAAACTTGGTTGCAGCCTCCATGACTCTCTATCTTTTGCATTCTGCATGCCTGGAAAAGCAGTACATTGTGGACGATAACATCTACCAGCTTGAGTAGCTAGACACCATTGGACCACACTGCAGCAGTCTTGGTGGCCTGGATGGCTGATCTGGGGGAAAATTTCCTTCTGTGTTGCTTTTCCAGTAGGGCACTCCAGAGACACTGGCTTTTCAGACATTCCCCTTTCAAAGGAAAGTCTTGCAAATGCATTTCATTTTTACACCCTGAAACCTTGGAGGGGAGGGGCTTGGCCAACTCCTGCTTTGCCCCTAGGGCAATCCTCCTATTGTTCCAATGCAGAGCACTTGTCTTCGCTTTAATGACACCTCTTTCCTTTTCTTTTCTTTTCTTTTCTTTTCTTTTCTTTTCTTTTTTTATTAGTAGTAATATTTTTCATTAGTATGCAACTTAATGGGTCTCATTATGACATTTCTATACATGCATTTCATTTACATTGCTCATGTTCACCTCCCCCATTACCTTCTCATGACCTCTCTCCCCTATCCCCTTCCTCCTCACCAATGGTCCCTGCTCTGCTTGCATGTCTTGTTTGTGTGCATTTTTTATTGGATAATTTGCTTTTCTCACATTTAATGCTTTTTAAATTTTTTATATGTTCTAGATATTAATTGCCTGTCTGATGGACAACTGGCAAAGAATTTTCTCTTGGTCTGTAGGCTCTCTTCACACTATTAATTGTCTCCTTTGCTGTGCAGAAGCTTTGTGATTTCATGCAATCCCACTTGTCAATTCCTGTTATTGTTTTCTGAGCTATTGGGGTCCTGTTCAGAAAGTTCTTGCCTATGCCCACATCTTGAAGTGTTTTTCCTATGTTTACCTTCAGCAATTTCAAAATTTCAGATTTTACATTAAGGGCTTTGATCCATTTTGAACTGGTTTCTGTAAAAGGTGAGAGAAAGGAATCTAGTTTTGGTTTTGTACCAGAGGATATCCAGTTTTCCCAGCACTATTTGTTGAAGAGGCTATCTTTTCTTCAACATATATTTTTAACACCTTTGTTGAAGATTAGGTGGCTGTAGCTGCCTAGGATTAATTCTGGATCCCCTATTCTATTCCATTGGTCTACATATCTGTTTTTGTGTAAATATCAGTCTCTTTTTGTTACTATGGCTCTATAGTATAATTTGGAATCTCTTGCATTATCTTTCTGCTAAGATTATTTTAGCAATTTAAGGTCTTTTGTGCTTCCATGTAAATTTTAGGATTTTTTTCTATTTCTGTGAAGAATATAATTAGAATTTTAGTGGGCACTGCATTAAATTTCTTTTGGTAATATCACTGTTTTCACAATATTAATTCTCCAAATCCAAATCTAGTGTCTTTGTCAATTAATTTCCTTAGTATTTTAAAGATTTTGCTATAAAGAGGTTTTACTTCTTTGGTTAAGTCTATTTATAGATATTTTATTTTTTGAAGCTATCATGAATAAAATTGTTTTCCTGATATCTGTCTCTGATCTTTGGGGTTTTGCTTGTGCTTATTTTCACAACATGTTTATTATTGATAACAGAAAAACTACTGACTTTTATATGTTGATTTTGTATCCTGCTCCTTTACTGAAAGTGTTTATCAGCTCTAACAGTTTTCTAGTGAAGTCTATAGGGCTTAAGTGTAAAATCATATCACATTCAAATAGAGGTAATTTAACTTCTTCCTAACCTGTTTGCATCCCTTTTCTTTCCTTTTCTTGCCTTATGGCTCTGGCTAAGAATTCAAACACTATATTAAGTAACAGTGGGCACCTTTGTCTCATTAATGATTTTAGAGGAAATATATTTTTCATATATTGCCTTTAATATATTGAGGTCTCTTCCTTCTATTCTTAGTTCCTTCAGGGCTTTTTAACATTAAGGGACGTTGAACTTTATCAAAGGATTTTTGTGCATCTATTGAGATGATCATATGATTTCTATGAGTCTATTTATGTGGAGTATTACATTTATTGACTTTCATATGTTTAACTACCCTTGCATCCTTGGAATGAAACCAACTTGAGCATAGTGTATGATCTTTTAAAATGTGTTATTGAAGTAAAGATTTGGAATCTGTGTTCATTAGAAAAATCAGTTTGTAGTTTTTTTTTTGGCTGTGTCTATCTGGTTTTGGTGTTAGGATGGCACTGGATCCATAGAATGAGTTTGGCAGTGTTCCTCCCACTTATATTTTATGGAATAATGAGAGGATCATTTTGACAGTGAATCTATCCAGTCCTGGGACTTTCTTTGTTGGAAGGCTCTTTATTACTACTTTCATCACTCATTGTGGATCTTAAGTTGTTTATATCCTCTTGATTTAATTTTGGTGGGTCAGGTATGTCTAGGAATTTATCCATTTCACTTAGGTCTTCCAGTTTATTGGAATATAAGTTCTCAAAGTATTCCCTAATTATTTTCTGAATTTCATTGGTATTTGTTGTAATGTCCCCCTTTACATCTCTAATTTTGATAATTTGTGTCTATTGTCTCTTTCTGTATTATTTCTTTTTGTTTATAGATTTGGGGTTTTGCTTGTGCTTGTTTTTCTAAGACCCTGTGGTGCAACGTTAAGTTATTTATTTGAGTCTTCTCTGATTTTTCAATGTAGGCATCATAGCTATAAACTTTCCCTTAGAACTGTCCTTGCTGTAACCCAAAGATGCTGGCAGATTATGTTTTCATTTTCATTTGATTCTAGGAGTTTTGAAATTCCCTCCTTAATGTATTGTTCAATATCCATGTATATGTATAGTTTCTTTTGCTATTGATATCTTGTTTTATTCTAGTATAGCCCAATAAGATATAAGAAATTATTTTGATTTTTAAGTATTTGTTAAGATTTAACTTGTGGCCTAATTGTGTTCTATTCTAGGAAATTTCCATGGGCTGCTGAGAAGGATGTATATTCTGTAGCTTTTGTATGGAATATTTTGTAGATGTCTATTAAGTCCATTTGATTTCATGTGGTGTTTAACTCTCAAGTTTTCTTGTTGATTTTTTTGTCTGGATATTGTATCTATTGATGAAAGTAGGGTATTGAAGTCATCTAATATTATTGTATCTGGACCTGTCTGTCCCTGTATGTCCAGAAGTATTTGTTTTATGAAACTGGGTATACCAACATTCAGGACACATACATTTATAATTTATCTCCTTAATAGATTGTTCCCTTTATTCATGTGTGTTGTTGTTGTTGGGTGCCATCAAGTTGGCGTCCGATTCATAGTGACTCTTCATACAACAGGTGAAACACTATTGTCACTGCTTCTCTTCAATTCATAGGGTTTTCAATGGCTGATTTTTTTATGGGAGTGGGTTGCTGGGTCTGTCTCCCAAACCTACAGCACCTGATGTTCCCAGGTGGTCTCCCATCCAAGTACTAACCAGGCCCGATCCTGCTTAGCTTCTGAGATCTGATGGGATCCGATGCCACAGTGCTACTGCTGCAGGCACATAAAGTACTTATATATTTTCTTATCAATCAAAGGATTCTACTATCCTCTATCTTTTAAATCTTGTTTATCACTGTGACAATTAAACAATCATTTTATTTTGTCAACAATAGGTGGTTTTTCTGTTTTCCCCTCAAGGTGCCTAACGGCCCATCATAAGCTACAGGCCAGAAATGGGACCTTCTCAAGATAAAAACAAAGAACAACAGATTGTGAACTTTGGCAGGAAGGACCTCACCAGACAGTCAAATTATTGCTACTGGAAGAAATTTCCATACGGCTTCAGGCTTCATAGAGAAGCTAACGTTGCCATTGTGTGTGGAGACCTGTCAGACCATACCAATGGCATCAGCCCGGACTTCTGGTACTCTTGCCATTCAGAAATAAATGACTTTATGAAAGTAGACAGCTGATCCCTGGTCTGACAAAATAAGGATTGGTTTTGTAGGCAGATTGAAACAGATAAAAAGAAATATTATTGTGGGGATTAATGAGTGTTTGTTGGCATTGTTCTTAATGCTGTATTTTTGATGCATGTACACAAAGGCTCTTTTTCAGTATTCTGAAAGTTATCTTTAACCCTTCATTAAGATTATTAGCATTGTGTAAGCTGGAATAGCATACTCTTCCAGTGGTGCCTTGTTACAACTGAGCCCTTGGAATTCATGACAGATATTCTTGGGAAACCCTAATTTAGGAAATGAGCCAACAAATTACCAAGGGAATGGAAGGAGGATGATGCACTAGTAACTGGGATGTGGATGGATGGTTTTCCAGTGGCTTATGCTTAGCTATAATAATAATACCTGCCCCATAGCACTATTATAAGGATTAAATCAATCATCTCTGAAAAGTTTTTGATGTTATTTTATTTTAATTGACAAAATTTTGTGCATTTATGGGGTATACTATGGCGTTTTGATACACGTATATGTCAGCGGAATGATTGAATTAAACTAATTAGCATATTCACCACCACAGTTACTTATCACTTATCATATGGACATTTTAATCCTCTTAATTGTTTTGAAATACACAATATATTATTATTAATTATAGTCACCATGTTGTGCAATAAATCACCAAAATTTGCTCCTACTAACTAATTGAGATGTGGGGCCCCTTTGCCCAGGGTTGGAACCCCACACCCCCACCAGTGGTGAGTGCAAGGGAGACACAGCCACTCCAGGAGTGTTTCAAGGAAGGAACTCAAATTTTATTTAGTGGCTCATCGTTATATGCAGTTGTTTATGTATTCTCTCCTGACCCTTTATGTGGCATTGTCCAGTACCCCTTCCAACTATAGGGAGGGATGTGGTGGCAGGAAATCCTCCAAGGCCACACTCAGAAGACCCCCCAGGGAGCGCCATCTTGTCTTCTAACCTCTAAGCTAGGCTGGGCATGCCTCATTGGCCTTCTTTTAGTCCCAGGCTTGCCTCAGGACTCAAGTTGAGCCAGATAGGCTCAAACCCAGGGTCTCTCAGGGTCATGGTCCCATGGATTCCACTCCACACTGAGACGCCTGTATCCTTTGTTAACATTACTCTTTCCATTGCCATCTACTCCCTGACTTGCCAGCTTCTGATAATCACTTGTTTACTCTTAATTTCTGTGGGTTCAACATTTTTAGACTCCACATATAAGTGAGATCACATAAAATTTATATCTCTGTCCTTAGTCTATTCCACGCAGAGTAGTATCTTCCAGGTTCATCCATGTCACAGATGATAGACTTTCCTGTTTTTTCTTCAAAGGCAGAATGGTATTCCATCATGTATGCATACTACATTTTAAATTTTTCATTCATCCATTAATAGGTACTTCAATTGTTTCCATATTTTGGCTATTTTGAAAAGACAATGGACACAGAAATGCAGGTATCTCTAAAACATACTGGTTTCATCTCTTTGGATATATACCCGGAAGTAGGATTACTGGTTTGTAGTGTAAATCTATTTTTAGTTTTTTAAGGAAACTCTGTACTATTTTCCAAAATGGCCATATTAATTTATAATCCCATCAATAGCATACAAATGTTCCTTTTTCTCCACATTGTTGTCAATACTTGTTATCTTCTTATCTTTCATCTTATTTATTTAATTTTTTTGAAACAAGCACTTGATATATAGCCCAGACTGGCCTTGAACTGAAGACCCTCCTGCCTCAGCCTCCCAAATGCTAGTATTTCAAGCATGCACCATCATACCCAGGGAACTATCTTTTTATTTATTTATTTTGAAGTACTTGGGGGTTGAACCCAGGGCCTTGCACATACTTTGCAAGTGCTCTACCACTGAGCTGCACCCCTAGCCCCTTTTAATTTTTTGTCTTGAGAAAGGGTCTTGCTAAGTTACATATGCTGCCTCTGTATTCAAACCTGTGATCCTCCTGCCTCTGCCTCCTGAATCACTGGGACTACAAGTGTGTGTCACCATGCCCAACCTGGCTTAATCATCTTTTTGATAATAGTCAGTCTAACAAGTATAAGGTGATATCTCATGGAGGTTTTAATTTGCTTTTCTGTCATGATTAGAGATACTGAGAAGTTTTTCATCCTCTTTTGGCCATTTTTGTCTTCCTTTGAGAAATGTATAATTATGTCCTTTGTCCACTTTTAAGTAAGGTTTTTGTTGTTATTGAGTAGTTTAAGTTCCTTGTATATTTTTTTATCTTAGCTGTTTATCCAACATATGATTTGCAAATATTTTCTCCCAATCTGGCATATATTTTTCTTTCCCTTGTGTTGTTTCTTGGCTATGCAGAACCCTCACATTTTGGCACAATCTCATTTGTCTATTTTTGCTTTTGTTGCCAATGCATTCAGGATGATGTCCAAGAAATCACTGCCCACAGAATGTCATTGTGGTTTCCCCATGTATTCTTCTAACAGTTTACATTTCCAAGTCTCACATCTAAATCTGTCAACCATTTTTAGTTGACTATTGGATAAGAGGTGAGAGAAGTGTCCACTTTCATTCTTCTGGGGGTTACTGTTTGTTGGTTCAACATATGCAAACCAATAAATATGATTAACCATATTAAAAGAATGAAGGATGGCAATATGATCATCTCAATAGGTGCAGAAAAGTCATTTGATAAAACTCAACATCCTCTCATAAAAACCTCAACAAACTCAATATAAAAAGAATGTTCCTCAACACAATTTAGATAGTGTGTAACAAGCACACAGGTAACATCATTCTTAATGAAAAGTTAAGGGATTTTCCTTCAAGATCAAGAAAGAGACAAGATGCTCACTGTCACCACTTATGTTCAACACAGAACAGAAAGAAAGAAAGAAGAGAAAAAGAAAGAAAGAAAAGAAAGAAGAAAGAACCAAATAGGAAACGGAAAAAGTGAAGTTGTCTCTGTTTGCAGGTGACACAATTTCTTTAATTGAAAGTCCTTAAGATGTCACCAAAAACTGTTAGAACTGACATATGGATTAAGAAAATTGCAGGATACAAAATCAACATAAATAATCAGTAACATTTCTATACACTAAGAACTACCCAAAGCCTGCAGCTGTAGCCCTGTGGCATCCCATCCTGTCAAATCTCGGAAGCTAAGCAGGGTTGGGCCTGGTTAGTACCTGGATGGGAGACCGCCAGGGAACACCAGAAGCTGTGGGCTTGGGAGAAGGACCTGGCAACCCCCTCCCCAAAAATAATCAATCTGCCATTGAAAACCCAATGAACAGCAGAGAAGCACTGACAATAGTGTTTCCCCTGTTGTACAGAGGGTCGCTATGAGTCGGATACCGACTCGACGGCACCTAACAACAACAACAACAACAAGAACTACCTGAAAAAGGAAGTATGAAAATAATCCAAATTACAATCGCATAAAAATATTTAGGGGTGAATTCAACCAGGATTGTGACAGATACATACATCCAAAACTATAAAACATTGATGAGAGAGATTGAAGATAACAGAACTAAATGGAGAGATATGCCATATTTATTGGAAGACCAAGACTGCTAAAATATCATCCTACTCAAAGCAATCTACAGATTCAATGAGATCTCTACCAAAATTCTGATGTCAGTCTTCACAAAAATAGAGGAAGCCATCCTAAAATGTGTATGGAACCATAAAAGATCCCAAACCACCAAAGCAGTCATGACAAAAAACAAGGAAGCTGCAGTCATCCCACTACCAACCCCTGAATATCTTACAAACCTATTAACAGTCAACACACAGCATGGTACTGGCATAAGGGAAGCAACCAGCAGGGCAGAGAGCACAAACATGAGCCTACACATCTCTGATCAATTGGTTTTTAAACAAAGGTGACAAAAACACACAATGGGGAGAAAGCAAGTCTATTCAATAAGTGGCATTGGGAAAGCTGGATATCTGTAGGCAGAAGAATAAAAAGAGAGCTTTTAGTGTTATTTTTAAGGTGATTACCACAGGGAGATACTGCATATTCTCAAAGCAAACCCATGTCCTTTTCCCAGGGCTAGAGAGGTAAAAAATCAGTTGTGGATTAGAATTACGTGCAGATTAGATCCATAGTCAAGAACTAGTTTGGGGGAAAATTATAGAACCATTGTACATGTAAAAACAATACAAAACAACAACATATTATTTTATGTGTAATTATAATCATTATAATTTACCTATTATTCATCACCCTTGTCACCATCACTCCTAACTGAAGTGTTATCTGTGCCCTCCATCACTTTCACTATCGTATTTATTCAGCTGACCTATGTACAAGCAGCAGGTGAAGGAAAGGAACAGATTAGAATTGCAAATTAACTTTTTTCCATTTAAGGAATCGCCAAAACCTGAATGCAGATTAGATTTAAGAATATATAGTGTATTCTGCAGCTGGTTTGTCTTTTGGACCTTGGCTGAAGTATCAGGCAATAGATTCCACTAAAACAGAAATTGGAGGTGGTATCTCCACAGTGGACAACCTTCTCATAAATGCTCTTTATAGTGTAAAGATGGTGTCTTTTTAATGACTTATGAACCCTACCGTTGGACATCCTTGCTAGCACTCTGGCAATTTCTTATTATGATTTTCCTTTGCTCACTTGCTTCAGCCATCTTACATTTTTTGCCATTTCTCAAGCATATGCCTGACACAGGGTCTCGCACCTGCTGGGCCGTTAGCCTGGACTGCTCCTCTTCTGCTTATTAACATGGCCATCTCTGAGTCCTCCTTCACTCAACAATCTTTTTAATTTTTCCTTCCTTGATGTGCTACTTAATATTATTGCATCGATCTTGGAATTCCTTTCCCTCTTCTTTGATTTTTTTCTCTACAATATTAATGATCACAGTCCTTATTATCTACTTATCTGTGCTGATTATTTTCTATTCACTTTCTCCTGAATATAAGCAGATACTGGAAATCTCTTTGCTGTTGTTCAAATTGCCTAAAGTAGTGACTGTTCCATTGGGAATCTCTTTGCTGTTGTTCAAATTGACTAAAGTAGTGATTGTTCCATACAGACTTGTGATAAACACTTGTTGAGTAAATGAATAAATGACTTACGTATCAGCAATGCAAATAAATTTCAACCAGATACATTGAATTTCTTTGAAATGGAAGGAAATGATAGATGATATTGTTGTTAGATGCTATTGAGTTGTTGTCCGACTCATAGCGACCCTACATATAACAGGAGAAACACTATTGTCAGTGCTTCTCTGCTATTCATAGGGTTTTCCATGGCTGGTTGTTTTTTGAGAGTGGGTTGCCAGGTCCTTCTCCCAAGCCTACAGCACCTGGTGTTCCCAGGCGGTCTCCCATTGAAGTAATAACCAGGCCCAGGCCTGCTTAGTTTCTGAGATCTGACGGGGTAGGATGCCACAGTAGTACAGCTGCAGGTTAGAAGATGGCTGGAAACCCTCCTTCCTAAGAAGTACAGTGTCTTAGGAAGTATGAGGAGGAGAGTCTGGCAAACCCTACCACAGTGCCCCTAAATTAATGTTAAAGTAAAGGCTGAAAACAATGGTGAACTGTGGGAAAGTAGCAATATCTTTGCCTGCCTAAGAGCATCCTTGAAAGGCAGCAAGGAAAGGGGTGTGGTCAAATCTACTTTTTTGATCTGGTTTCCAAGTGGCAGCTGGATCTTGCTTCAGGGTGAGGGGAGGGTCCCACTGCAGGGTGGAGCAGGCTGGCAGGAAGAAGTCTTAGTGAACAACCTACCAAAATTCACTCGCACAACTGGAGACAAACCAGAAAAGTGAGGGTGAATATCAAATTCTACTCGGTCTCATCACGTCGTCCATGAGCCTTTTGAAGTTCCTTGTCACTCATCTTCTCCCACATGGTATATTCACCTAAAAGTGAGCCCTCTTTGATTCTAAATGACAACTCTTTCTTGGGCATGACAGGTCATCAGCATATATTAAGGAGTCAATAAACTTCAGGTGAAAAAATAAATGAAGCTAAATGCCTAGTGCCTGCAGCTGTAGCCCTATGGCATCCGATCCCATCAGATCTCAGAAGCTAAGCAGGGTCGGGCCTGGTTAACACTTGGATGGGAGACTGCCTGGGAACACCAGGTGCTGTAGGTTTGGGAGACAGACCCAGCAACCCACTCCCAAAAATCAATCTGCCATTAAAAACCCTATGAAGAGCAGAGAAGCACTGACAATAGTCTTTCCCCTGTTGTATGTAGGGTCACTATGAGTTGGATACTGGCTCGACACCACCTAACAACAACAACAAAATGCCTAGTACACAGAACATATGCTTATTTCCAATGGTGATATTTGAAGTATTGAACAATAGCTATGGCTCTGACTCAAGTCATCCAGAGGACCGCCCCCGATGAGTGACCAGCACAGCTACCCTGGGTTTCCAGCTTGGAAGTCAGCTACACATTCATCACTTCTCTTCCTACCTCCCTCCAGCCTGGAGCCAACAGCATTGATGAGGCATGGTGACAATGTTCTTCGCCTTTTGGTCTTCAGGCTTTTTAAATTCTCTAATGTGTTCATTCACTTAGAGTGAATGAATTTAGAAGTTAATTGAGGCACCTATTAAATCCCACCTTTCTAAACTATAGGCTTATTAATAATTTTCAGACCTTTCAGTAGAATATTTCATCACTAGATATTAATTTTAGGTTGAGCCCAATGCACCTCCATTCTCATTGCCAACTTGCATGCCCACCCAGTTTGGTGTTTTTATTATCTTGGCCAAAGTAATTTCTCAGAAAAATTATTTACAGATAAATTCTGTTTTTATAATTCAAAGAGCTTTTATAAATACAAACATCTCTACAGTACTATGAAACTTCTTTCTTTTCAA
>VMDO01033867.1:0-17541 GCA_007922755.1 Pedetes capensis | reverse complement strand
CTGATAATAGTGTTTCCCCTGTTGTACAGAGGGTTGCTATGAGTCGGATACCGACTCGACGGCACCTAACAACAACAACATATATATATATATATATATATATATATATATATATATATATATATGAACAACATGGTATATATAGGTTTGGGGACTATCTGCGGTTTCAGTTATCCACTGGGGATCCTGGAACATATTCCTTGCAGGTAACAGGGGTGGCTGTATTTATTTTGTTATTTATTCAGCAAATGTCTTTTGAGTACTTGCGCATCTCAGGCATTGTTCTAGGTGCTGAGAATACAGCAGTAAATAAAATAGATGATGTTCCTAATGCTCATAAACCTCACATTTTGATGAGAAAGACAATAAAAATAAACAAATATGCTAAATTAAGATGATTGGTTGATGACAAGTTCTATGAAGGACATGCACGTGGTGTGGTTTTAAAAGGTATGGTGAACTCGGCTGCTGAGAGCCATTCAACGGCGAGGCAGGGATCCCTGAGACAGGGAGAGGGGCAAGCCATAGGGAGCTTTGGTAACAGGGTATAACTAGTTTCAATTGGCTCAGGGAAGTTGGTAGGGTGTGAGCTAGAGTTGAGAAAAGGTGTGTTTTAGAATGGCCTACGTCATGGTCACGAACAGCGCTTCTAGTACTACAGTTTCTGCCAAATAAACATTACTGAGTGCTCTTGTTTACCTTATTCACTGTATCCAGCACTGTGAGACACCTCGCTCTTCCCCAAAGGAGAGATGTCCATGAACGGTAAGTGTTTAAAATCTATTCAGGACTTGGAAGCAGCCTCGATGGTATAACTAAAGGCATTCATGAAAGAGAATTCCAGAATGGCTTCAAAAGTGGCAAGAACTATGGCAGAAATGTCATAGGATTAGCCAAGGAGAGTACATTGAGGGGGGTTAAGGCAATGTGTTTTTTATTGTAATAACTTTTAAAATTTAAACATTCACCATATTCACCCTGGACTCTGGTTTAGCTCAGTTGGTAGACTGCTATTCTGTGCTGTCTGAGGCCCTGGGTTCAATCCCCAGCACCGCAACAATGGCAGAAAGACCTGGCAGCCCACTTCTGAAACAATCTGCTGTCGAAAACCCTATGAATAACAGAAGCACTGCCATAGTGCTAGACATGGCACAGTGTCTGGGAGTGTTTCAATCTATTGTACATAGGGGTGCTATGAGTCAGACCTAACTCAACAGCACCTAAGAACAACAACATATTCACCTTGTTTTTGGGTCATACCTCATAGTACATATAAAGGCATTTAGGGGCATCCTCCAAGAGCACGATCAGTATGATGCTATTTTGTGTAGAATGCAAAGGAAGAGCTCACTAAGGTCACATCTGACAAGGAACCTGAAGGAAGTGAGGAAGAGAGGCATGTGAGTATCTGTGGAAAGAGAGTTCCAGGCAAACGCAATGGCCTTGAGGCAGTAGTCTGTCGAGCAATCTTGAGAGGGAAAAACCAAAGCCAGTCCAGGTGGAGAAGCACAAACACAGGAAAAATAGCCGGAAATAATATGAGAAGTAGACAAAGGTGAGTTTTTATAAGACCTTAAACAGGCCATGGGGTGGACATTAGATTTTATTCTGAATGTGATAGAAAGACTTAGAGAATTTTGGGGGAAGGAATGGTAGGATTGGTGTTACACTTTAAGACAGTGTAGCAAATAGACTAAATGAGAACAACAGTGGAAGCAAAGAAAGCAGCTGGGAGGCTATATGAGAAGTCCAGAGGAGTGAATGGTACCATGGACTGAAATCCTAGCAGTGGGAATAGTGAAAATTAGTCATATCTGAGACTTTATTTTTAACTAGAACTAACACAAAAGGCTAATATGGAGGTTTTAGTGGAGTATTGGGTGAAAAAGAGGAAAATAAGGTTTCTGCCTTTGCAAATGGGTGATGTTGTATTGAGTACAAAGGTCTGATGTGCAGAAGAGAGGGTGTTGCAGGACCAGCATGATGTTACTGGCATGTAATCACCTGATGATAATCAATTTAGAAGAGGTTTGCAAACAGAATCCTGGGGCAATCCAAGGGACCAAATGTGCCAAACGCTGCTGACAAGATGGCGCAAAATGAGGACTGGAAATGACCACTGGAAGTTATCATTAGCATAGGATATATTGGTGTTAGCGATTGGGAGAAAAGCCTGATGGAGGCATGCCCAAAACTAGATAGATTTCTTCAATAAAGAACTGAAGTGTGGGGGTGGGACTGAGGCCAAGGGTGGGGAGACCTACAGATTAAAAGAAACATCAACCAGTCGAAAAGTGTGGAATTTATTTGGAACCTGAGACAATCAGAATTCAAATACTGGTCTGATAGTTCATGATATGAAAAATTAGTAATTTATTTTTAAATGAGACAGTGATTCTATGGGCATATATAAAAAGAGAGTTCACATCTTCTAGAATTGTTAAGTGCCCTGAGTCAGGTCTGACTCATAGTGACCCTCATAGGGTTTTCGATGGCTGATTGTTTCAGGATTGCTTTGAGAGTGGATTGGCACGGCCTTCTCTCAACCTTTTAGAGAAGCATGCTAAAATAGAGATGAAATGAAGTGATGACCATTAGCAAATATTTGCTGGAGGTTGGGCAATAAATGCACTGTACTTCTATTTTTGATTATGTTTGGAATTTTTTATACTAATTTTAAAGAAAAAAAATCAAAGACTCCTCCCCATCCCCCTACTTGGAATTGAACCCAGGGCTTTGCACACGCACAGGCTAGCTCTGGCCTCAAACTTGAATCCTCCTGCCTCAGTCTGCCAAGTAGTTGGGATTACGGCTGTGTGTGGCAAGAATCTTATTTTTAAAAAGGCAAAGCTGAGAACTTTTAACAAAATAACAAATTTATTTTTTATGTGCAACAGGCTTTTTTAAAGACTCCCACAGATTTAGAAACTTGTGACATTTCTTGTGAAGATAACCTCCAAAAGAAACATTTGTTTAATTTTTTTTTTCCACTTGGTAAATTGTGGCCTGAAGGTATTATAATAGCTCTGAATTTCTGAATGAAAATAAGAGTGAATAGATGGTGAAGAAAAGGAGATTCATAATGTATTGTTTATTTCCAATCATGTTCACAAATATTGCCCAATTTAAAAAATACACATAAGAAGTATTTAAACCTTCCCTTTGTTGGTGGGTTTAGCACCGATACAATTTTTAAAAACCCTGCTAATCCGTGTTTAAAATTTTTTTTACATATGACAAATGGATGGCTTGTTTAAGTGTTCAACTTAAAAGGGTAAGGGGAAGGGAAGAGAATTAGCAGCTATTTTCACTAACATATCCCTGGAGAAGGACATTACGTTTAAGAGAGTGGCAAGTCAACGAAAAAAGGAGGGCCTTCAACTAGATAGATTGACATAGTATCTGCGACAATGGGCTTCAACATAGAAAAGATCCTGTGCCTGGCACAGTGTCAGGGAGTGTTTCGTTCTGTTGTATATAGTGTCGCCACTACTCAGACCCAACTCCACCGTACCTAACAACATCCACAAAGACTTTTCACCAACAGATTACAAGCAAATACAGCCCACATCAGGACTCTTAGCCAGCCAAACGCAGACCGCCACTAGGTGGCGCGGGGTAGCGGTAGGCAGGGAGGGTATGCGCAGGCGCAACACTTCTAAGGTGGGCCTAGAATCTGAGTTAAAGGACAGCCTTGGAAGCCAATCAGAGGACAGCATTCGTGGCTTCTTCCGGGGAGGGAGGCCGGAAGTCGGGTTTCAGCCGCGGTTGTGAAGAGGGTGTTACGTTGTGAAGGCATCCTTGAGGTGAGTTGGAAGGAGGGGCCTGTGGTCGGGGTCAGCGTACATCTGTCTTTTGCTCACTTGAGGTTTCCTGTGGGCTGGCGAGGGTCGCCCTGGGGTCCTGGGTGGCCCGTTCGGCGCTTCCTCCGTGGGGACTGCGAGCCGGAGTGGAGTCGGAGGCCCGAGCCCCGGTCCCTGGGCCGCCAGGTTCTAAGCTGTGCGGCCCTGGCTTGTCGCCCTCTCTGCTGTCTCCCCGCCTCGGGGGCCTTGGTGAGGCCTGCGGGGCCCCTGCAGAGAGGCCGGGGCGACTTCACGGTGAACCCTTCGGGCCGCCCTCGCCCCGCCTGAGAGAGGCAACGTGCGTGGGTTGACTTGGGAAATGTGATTTCCCTTGCCTCTGCAACGGGTCGGCTGCGGGGGGGTTGGGAAGGAGCGGGGCCCCGGGGCTGCCACTCCTTCCTCGTGGTCGCGCTGTGTGGTCCCCGGGACTTGGGAATGGAAGGACCTGGCCGAGGGGTTCTGTTGTCGCATCGCGAGCCTTGGACGCGTCTGCACTTTGAGGCGCGGGGTTCCTGTCCCCAAACGAGACTGGGGTGGGACCCGACGCAGATACTTGTTGGCAGGTTGCGCGGGAGAAGGTGCCGCTTGACGACCCCGTCCCGGGCTCGGGCTCGGGAAAACGGCAGCGTCGGTGGCGCGCATCCCACGGTCTCGCGAAGCCAGCGCACAGCGCCCTGGCTAAAAAACCCCGAGTGGCGCAAGACCTCCGCGGTCCGAAACGGTTATTTAGCAGTACTAGGTCAGTGTTCATCGTCTCGCCTTGGTGGTTGCGCTGTCGTGAGAGAACATTCTTGTTTCAGGAGCACACTGAAGTATTCGGGTATAGAAGGGTGAGAAATCAATGAAGCAAATGAGAGAGAATGGTAACATTTAGAAAATCCGACCTAGGAACTTGAAATGTTTTTTGCAGCTGGGCGTGGTGGTGCGTCTGTAATCCCAGCGGTTTGGGAGGCGGAGCCAGGAGGATTGCAAATTCGAGACCAGAGGAAGTCTATGTAATTTATCGAGACCCTGTCTCAGGAAGTAAGGAAAAAAAATAAAAATAAAAGGGCTGGGGGTGCAGCTCAGTGGTCCAGCACTTGCAAAGCATGCAGGCGTGAGGCCCCGGGATCTACCCCCAGTACCCCCCCAGGCGCGCGCGCGCGCGCGCACACACACACACACACACACACACACACACACACACACACACGTTTTTTGCATATTCTTATAGCTTCTCTGTAAATCTAAATTTATGTTAAAGTTTGAAAAAGTTGTAGCCGTTTGCAACTAAAATTAAGCATATCATAAGCAATTGAAATAATACATAAATGTTTATGGATAACTTCCCATCCTGGTCTTAATGGTTATATACCATAATATCTTAGAGACAGCATATTTTATCCAACTCTTGTATCGATGAAGTTATGGATTATTTCCAACTCTTTCTTCTCTGAGATGAATTTCTAGAAATGGACTTGTGGATTGAAAGAATATCAGCATTTAAAATTTTGATATTGCTAAATTAAATATGATACATATATATTTCCTTTTCCATTAGTTGTGTATGAGAATATGAGAATTTCCACGTTATCCTGGGTGCTACTGGCCTAGCACCTCAGAGAATTATGTAGTGATCCTGATGGTAGCTTTGTGTGAGTTGAGGTGAGTGGGAGCTCTACCCCAAAAGGCCTTTCTGCTGTGCAACACCGCTGAGGGCCTGCTTCAGAAACTGGATGACCACTCTGAAGAAACTGAGAAAAGAATGCAGCCTCTAGAGAGTCTTATCAGGGGAGAGAAGTTCTGAGGCACACTGACGTCAAAGTTGGAATAGAGGAGAGGCAGTATTGGAAACTGTGGAGTGTCCACTGAGCTAAGAGGGAAACAAGTGAATGCTGGAGTCACACAGGCTGAAAAGGGGGCGAATGTTGAGAAAGAAGAAAAGGCTGCAGAGAGATTATGATAAAGATAGAAAAATATCCCATTGAGTTTGGTCACGTGGTAATGCTTAAAGACGTTGATGAACAGTTTTAGGGGGGTGGGAGGAGATTGAAGCCAGAGTGGAGAGTGAAAAAATGAACACAGAGAAGGCTGGTAATGAATTGTGGGGTGGGGTAGTCACAGTAACTCAGGTTGTCCATGGCCACTGCCCCCTTGATTCTCAGCACCATCCTGTGCACCACAGAGGCTTGGTGGAAACTTAGAGTTGTCCCCCAGCTGCCCTCCATACTTCACAGATTCCAAGTACAGTACTGCTGCTGGGGCTTGGCGTGGTGGTGCACGCCTGTAATCCCAATGACTGGGAAGGCGGAGGTTCCGAGGCAGAGGTTTGAGGCCAGAGGCAGCCTGTGTAATTTGGGGAAAACCTGTCTCAAGATAAAAAATAAAAGGGCTGAGGAGGGGTGCAGCTCAGTGATTGAGCTCTTGAAAAGTATGTCTGAGGCCCTGGGTTCAATCCCCTAGTGCTAAAAAGAAAGTAAAAAAATAACTGGATATGTTACTTGCTCCAGCTGATGTTAGACAGTGCTATATCTTGAAACTGATGAGATCAGTCTAAACCCTTGAGGGTATTCTCATTGGGTGATATACCTAAACTTAAAATGGAGTAAGTAAAGGTTATTGTGGCTGTAGAAGTTACTGAGTTTGAATTTGAGTTTGAAATTTATACAGAAAGATGTAGAAAAGTTAATGTGTCCATATAAAATTGTAGAGTATGCTCAGATATGGAATTGGGTCATCATTTCCTCCAGAAACCTTGGATAATACCAGGAGTCTGGAACTTAGCAATGTTGGTTTTGTCAAAATGTTTATTAGGGTTATAAGCAAGTGTTTGCTTTTGGAAATCAATCTGTAATAGAAAGCAGCAGTAATTGTGATACAAGATGGGGAGACTGGATGTGTGATTTGGCTGAGGAAAAGAGTAGAGAAATCAAGCATAACTGGGGAGGGAAGGTGGAATTCAGATTTTCTTTACAGATGAGAAGACGCAGCATCTTATTTTTTAATGCTGATGAAAGTATTAAGGAGGTAAAGGAAAGATGTGAATGGCAGTTAACGTAATGTTTAATTAGAGAAGAATTGGTAGCCTTTTCCTTTTGTAAATATTAATTTGAGAAACTAAGATCACCTTGTCCTGGACCCCAAACTGTCAGGAGGAGGAAGAAAATAGTCTTGTCTGTAGTCACTAACGGGGCTGGGATTTAGCTCAGTGGGTAGAGCTCTGCACTGCAGTCTCTGAGGTCCCGAGTTCAATTCCCAGCACTGCAAAAATGGGAGAAGGGCCTGGCAATCCACTCCCAAGGCAATCCCGAAACAGTCTGCCATTGAAAACCCTATGAGGGTCGCTATGAGTCGGATACCGACTCGACGGCACCTAACAACAACAACATAGTCACTATGTTGGGTGGGTTTGTTCTGTGGCTCTGCTCTGAATCTTTGATCTGTTTCACCAGGCTCTTGATCTCTACAATGGGTGAACCACAACAAGTGAGTGCACTTCCACCACCTCCAATGCAGTATATCAAGGAATATACAGATGAAAATATTCAGGAAGGCCTGGCACCCAAACCTCCACCTCCAATTAAAGACAGTTATATGATGTTTGGCAACCAGTTCCAATGTGATGATCTCATTATCCGCCCTTTGGAAAGCCAGGGCATTGAACGGCTTCATCCTATGCAGTTTGATCACAAGAAGGAACTGAGAAAGCTTAATATGTCTATCCTTATTAATTTCTTGGACCTTTTAGACATCTTGATAAGGAGCCCTGGGAGTATAAAACGAGAAGAGAAGCTAGAGGATCTGAAGCTGCTTTTTGTCCATGTGCATCATCTTATAAATGAATACCGACCCCACCAAGCCAGAGAGACCTTGAGAGTCATGATGGAGGTCCAGAAGCGACAGCGGCTTGAAACAGCTGAGAGGTTTCAGAAACACCTGGAACGTGTAATTGAGATGATTCAAAATTGCTTGGCTTCTTTGCCTGATGATTTGCCCCATTCAGAAGCAGGAATGAGAGTGAAAACTGAACCAATGGATGCTGATGATAGCAACAATTGTACTAGACAGAATGAACAACAAAGAGACAATTCAGGTCATAGGAGGGACCAGATTATAGAGAAAGATGCTGCCTTATGTGTCCTAATTGATGAAATGAATGAGAGACCATGAAGGGTGTTTCTTTTCGTTTTTCCTTTTGGTAAATAGCATCATATATTTGTTTATTTTCTTTTGGACAGTCTTGAAAGAGAGAAAGTTAAAAATATAAAGGGATTTTTTTTAACTATGACTTTTCAACTGTGAGATGCCGTAGGCAGTAATTTCACTCTGTAGTAAGCATAGGCAAATGAGTGCACCTACATTAAAGAGTTACCATCTTAAAAAGCAAAATATTTGCTGTTTTGTGTGATATTCCTATATTTTGAAGTTGTAATAAAGCCTTGAAGCAGTCATAGCAAATTCTCATTTTTTAAAAAAGGAAATTTGTCATTTGCTTTAAGAATGATAAAAGATATTAAGGTGTATATGTGAAATGATGAAATCTTTAGGCATTTTTCATTAAAAGTTTTGCTTATTTCTAAAAGTAGTGTACCATGTTCAGAGAGGAACCAAATAGAATGAAAACAATAAACAAAAACCCCCAGGAACTTTATTTATCCTGATGACTTCCTATAAACTCATTAGCTCAGCCTCTTATGCCCATCCTGCATGGAATGTGGGTCCCTTATATGTTTTTTTATTTATTTATTTTCTCAGTCACCCAGGTAATAAGTTTTGTGGTTACTTTAGTTTGTGTGTTTATTTTAGTAATTAAGATGTCTGTATTTAAATATATATTTCCTTTAAATCTGAGCTCAGGCTTGCTTAAGGCTGAAAGCGGCAATGAGCAAAGAGTTTGGTGGCAGAGACTGCTAGATGTTTACCAAAGATTCTGGCTTCCTTTTGAGCTATGTGGATGGGATATAGCTGGCCAGTCAGGGACCACTTTCCCAACTCAGGGCCATCATGCATCTTTGTGAAGCCATGTGACTGAGTATTAGACAATGAAATGTGAGTGTAGGAATCCAAGGTTGCCCTATTAAAACTTCCTGCATGATCCTCCCTTTTCATCTTATCTGATGGTAAGACAGGAGCACTCACGATAGCTTGGAAGCCACTTGACTGTGGCAAAGGTTCAGTTAGGGTACTTAAAAGACCATCAGGATTGGGTCCTTTCATTAATTCTACTTCTGCTGTCCCGGCTAGTTTGACTTTATGTGAGCAAGAAATAAACCTGTTTCAAATGCTGTTATTTTATTTCTGCACTTCTCTCCTTCCCCTCTCCCTGTTCCATTAAAGTCTTGGGGAGGTAGCCTTGTATCTGAGGAGCCCTGCCTGCTTTTGTATTAATGTAGGCCAGTGGAACTCAAAATGTGGTTGAGGATCTGCAGCAGTAACATCTCTTGGGATTTGTTGGAAATGAAAAATTGCTGACCCCACCCTAGATTTTCTGAATCAGAAACTCTATAGAGAGCATGCAGGAAGCTGTGTTTTATCCTGCTTTCCATGTGAGTCTGAGGCAAGCTCAAGCTGTCCACTTTAATTAATTAATTATTAAATTTAATTAATTTAATTAATTAATTTATTTAGGTTTTTTGAGACTGGATCTTGCTATGTAGCTCCATCAGCTCAGTGGTAGAGCACTTGCAAAGTATGCATGAGGCCCCAGGTTCAGCTCCCTAGTACCACCAAAAAAAAAAAAAAAACTGTAACAAATTCTCATATAACATCATTGAGTCATAATAGTTGTTTTACCTGTATGAATGTTAAAGGGTTAAAATGCCACGGGAAATCTTAAGCTGGTGGATCTGATCTTTTAGTGAGTGGAATGTAACATTTCTTGAAGAGTTCTAGTGAACTTAGAGTAGAATGAAGAAGCTTTAGTGGTCTGACAGTTGTCACAAGCCTAAAAGCTTACATATGTTCTTTCATATTTTATACAATTAATATATATTAAAAAATATGTTTCAGGATTATCTAAGGATTAAAATATACCTGCTTATAATGAATATTCCTGAATGATTGAGCAAAGTAGAATATCTGGAAGAATCACCTGAGTAACTCATGAAATGACCGATACTGAGACTTCAGAGATTCTATTTTTCATTTTCTGGACTGGGGCCCTGAGTTTGTTTTAAGAAATCTGCAGGAGCAGGGGATAAAGCTTAGGAGTAGAGTACCTTAGCATAGGCAAGGCTTTGAGTTTGATCCCCAGCACCACCACCAAAAAACTAAATAAAAAACTAAAAAGAAATCTGCAGTTGATTCTACTGTGCAGTGTGTGGGGGGGGGGAGATTAAGAAGTGCTTTATTGGTGACAAAAGCCTACTTGAACTAGTTGAAGCAGAAAGGTGAATTTGTTGAAAAGGATATGGGTTATGTACATGAGTGAAGGACAGGTTGAACATCCAAACCATGAGGAGGACAGAAAGGAAGGAGATGTAATTAGTTGATGCTGAAATCTCCCTGTTAGGTTCCCTGTTCTTTACAGACTAACTTTAATGATGAAGGTGGAAAAATTGGCTGCTGTCAGTTCCTAAATGTTAAGATAGATGCTTCTGAAGTTACAGTAGGATTATGTCCTGATACACCCATTGCAAATGGAAAATACAGTAAATCAGTTGTGTTTAATCCACCTAACCAGCCCAACCTAATAGCTTAGCCTTGCTGTTAGGTGCCATTGAGTCAGATCCAACTCATAGTGATGCTAATGTACAACAGAATAAAACACTCCCCCTCACTGCCATGCCTGGCACTATTGTCATAGGGTTTTCAATGGCGAATTATTTCAGGAGTGCGTTGCCTGGTCGTTCTGCCTACCCTACAGCACCTGGTATTCCCATTCAGTCTCCCATCCAAGGATTAACCAGGCCAACCCTGCTTAGCTTCTGAGATCTGGCAGGATCAGATGCCAGGGGCTGTGGCTGCAGATGATAACTTAGCCTAGCCTACCTCAAATGTCTTTGGAATACTTACGTTAGGCTACAGTTGGGCATTGGAGAGGGAGATCATACTACATCTTGCCAGTCTGGGAAAATATAAAAAAAATAAAAAATTGAAGCACAGTTTCTACGAAATGCTTATCACTTTCACACTATCAGGTTGACACATCATAGGCTGAACCATTTTAAATTATGAACTGTATTTCTGTATCTACCACTATCTGAGGGTTACCTTTTAAAGAGAAACTTAAGTGCTAAAGGGAGGCTAATCAACCAGCAAGGCCTGAGGAGTTAGGGGGTTGCATACCTGACTTCCACTGAGCCAGTCAGCTGGGACCTGGGTCCTGTAAGAATCTGACAGTCTCAATTAAAGTTCATGTTTGGAAGAAGCGTGCCATCTCAGGAAGGAAGAAGCTGAGCTGACAATACTGCACATATTGACTACAAATTAAGCACAAGTAGACTTTGTAAATAGCAAAAATAAGCTGCATAACCATCTACGAGAGGATAATGACCACCAATCCCCCTCCCCATTGTTCATTTATTCACTGTATTCATTTGATACTGTAGTCATCTCTATGCCTGGCATTGATTTAAGTGTTGCTTCAGTGGAGAGGGGAGAGAAAATGGAAGAAAGGTAATAAATGAGGTAATTTTTGAAGGTGATAAGTTTATATCTTAATCACTCAACCATTATAGGACCCTCAGAAGAATCTTAACTTCCAATTTTGTTCCTATAGTCTACTCAAAACACCTTGTCCACATCTCTGTCTTCAAAGTATGTTCATGTGTGCACATCTTTTAGGGCTTAGAAGGCAGTGTCTACCTGTGTGCTCTGTTTCAGAGAAAAGGTGGTGCTGGGCCTCGAGGTCACTATAAACAGCAAGTGCAAATGTCTTCTCAGGAAATAGAAAGTTGGCATAATTTGGATGGGAAAAGCTATTATCTCTGCAATCTAATGAGGGAGGAGGTGTAACTAGAGAAGCAGATGAAGCAGATAGAGGACAAATGTATGAGATTTAGAAAGCCAAGGGCAGAGTTGGGTTTTTATCCTAAATGTGGTGGGAAATCAATTGCAAAAACATAAGTAGCACTGTTCTAGGCATATTACTTACGTAGTCATTTTATCCTCACATTGACCAGATGAGATCATTATTATTTTTATACCCATCTTACAGATGAGGAAGTGGAGGCTCAGAGAAGTGTAACTTACCCAAGTTCACCCAACTATTGAGTAGCTGAATCAGGATAGAAAGTAAGTATCCCAGTTTCAAAGCGTAAGCACTCAACTTCCAGTCTTCATTGCCCTCTAGTCCATCCTATTGTTAATAAGTCATAGAGGTAAAATGTTAGTAGGTGAAACAGTGAAGCCAAGAGTGGAATCCAATATTTTAACCCTGAAGATATGATTCTGGACTGAAAGAGGAACAGATTTGTGGATGGAAAGTATGAGTTCTCTTTGAACATATTAAGGCTTGTTGTTGTTGTGTGCCATCGAGTCGCTATCCGACTCATAGCGACCCTCAGGGTTTTCAATGGCAGACTGTTTTGGGATTGCCTTGGGAGTGGGTTGCCACGTCCTTCTCCCATTTTTGCGGTGCTGGGAATTGAACTCGGGACCTCAGAGACTGCAGTGCAGTGCTCTGCCAACTGAGCTAAATCCCAGCCCATATTAAGGCTTAGACATCTGTATCTTAAGGAAATGCTGTGCTTTTAGCGCTAATCTTTCTAAAATCCCTTAGTAGGTAGTGTTCTTATTTTACAATAAACAAAAACTGAGGATTACAGTTTTTGGTTTGCTTAAATTAGGATCTAGGTTAAGAATCGGCATTTTTTTTTTTAACTGGCTTCTTGTCTTCCCTATCGCTGGAGGCATACTCTTTTTGTAAATCCAGCTAGTAAATATTTTAGGTTTTGAGGACCATACAGTCTCTGTTGCAACTACTTGACTACTATGGTTCAAAAGCAGCCATACAACCAGGTGCTATGACACATGCCTTTAATCCCAGTGACTGAGGCTGAGGCATGAGGATTGTGAGTTCAGAGATTGTGAGGATTGTGAGGGCAGAGATGGCCTGTGGGATAGTTAGAGTCTGTCTCAAGGAGGAAAAAAAAGCATAAACAATAGATAAATAAGAGCACTATGTTCCAATACAACTTTAACAAAATAAAAGCAACACTAAAATTTGAATTTCAATAATTGTCACATTTTGGAAGGTAGTCTTTTGATTTTTTTTTTACAATTTAAACATATCATTCTTAGCTGTGGGCTCTGGGCATACAGAATCACACAATAGATTGGATTTAACTGATGGGCCATGATCTAGGTGGTTGAGTTCTAAACCCTGGAGTGTTACCACAAAGATACTAATATATTGTTGTTGTTGTTGTTGTTGTTGTTGTTGTTGTTGTTAGGTGCCGTCGAGTCGAGTCCGACTCATAGCGACCCTATGTACAGCAGATCGAAACACTTGCCGATTTTGTGCCAGGCAAACGATCTTATTTATGTTTAAGCCCATTGTTGCAGACACTGTGTCAATCCATCTGGTGGAGGGTTTTCTTCTTTTGCGTTGACCTGTCACTCTCCCAAACATGATGTCCTTCTCCAGGGATTGATCTCTCCTGCCTACATGTCCAAAATACATAAGACGCAGTTTGGCCATTCTTGCTTCCAAGGAGCACTCTGGTTGTACTTCTAAGACAGATTTGTTGGTTCTTTTGGCAGTCCATGCTATATTCAATAGATGTCTCCAGCACCATAATTCAAAAGCATCAATTCGTTTTCTGTCTCTCTTGTTCAATGTCCAGCTTTCACAACCATATGATGCCACTGAAAATACCATGGCATGAGTCAGACGCACCTTCGTCTTCAATGTGACATCTTTGCTTTTCAATACTCTAAAGAGATCTTTTGCCACAGCTTTTCCTAGAGCAATGCGTCTTTTCATTTCTTGATTGCTGCTTCCACGGGTGTTGATTACAGAGCCAAGCAAAGCAAAGTCTTGGACAAGCTCAATCTTTTCTCCATTTATTGTGAAGTTGTGTGCTGACCCAGTTGTAAGGATTTTTATTTTGTTGATGTTTAGTTGTAACCCATATTGAAGGCTATGATCTTTGATCTTCATCAGTAAATGTTTTAAATCTTCTTCACTTTCAGCAAGCAGAGTTGTGTCATCTGCATAACGCAGGTTGTTAATGAGTCTTCCTCCAGTCTTGATGCCACGTTCTTCCTCATAATGTCCAGCTTCTCAGATTATTTGCTCAGCATATAAATTGAAGAGATAGGGTGAAAGTATACAGCCCTGACACACACCTTTCTCAACTTTAAACCACTCAGTGTTTCCTTGTTCTATTCGAACAACTGCCTCCTGGTTCATGTACAGATTTCTCATGAGCACAGTTAGGTGTTCTGGTATTCCCATTTTCCGAAGTGTTATCCATGGGCTGGGATTTAGCTCAGTGGGTGGAGCGCTGCGCTGCAGTCTCTGAGGTCCCGAGTTCAATTCCTAGCACGGCAAAAATGGGAGAAGGGCCTGGCAATCCACTCCCAAGGCAATCCCGAAGCACTCAGCCATTGAAAACCCTATGAAGGTTGCTATGAGTCAGATACTGACTCAACAGCACCTAACAACTTTCACTAATATATAGCACAGAAATAAAAATGATAGAATCTTCTTCATAGGATTTTTCTAAGGGTTAAATGAGGTAATGACTACAAAGCACTTAACATTTCTGGAGCAGTACTTAGAAAGTTATCAAAGGTCAGCTAATATCCTTCCTACTGTCTTTTGTAAGTATTATTTTTAATTGAAAAATAATTGAGCTGGATGTGGTGACACACAACTATAATACCAGCACCCAAGAGGTTGAGGCAAAAGGATCAATACAAGTTCCAGGCCAGCCTGGGCTACACATTGAAATCTTGTCAAGCCTAAAAAAAATGGACAAATAATTGTATATGTTTATCAGTACAATGTGATGTTTTGGTACATATATACTCTGCTGGTATACTCTATTGAGTGTTTTGTCTTTTGCATAGCCGTGACATTTAGCATTAGAGTTAAGACCTGGCTTCAAGTTGCAATGTGATCATGCAACCAGTAAGTGGCACTGTGATCCCAAATTTAAGAGGCTGAGGCCAGTTGGAGAGGAGGAAACTAAAATAAAGAAACCCAGAGACTCTGTTTATGACCCTTAACTTATGATTTGCTAACTGCAAACTGTGTAGTTAATGTCAGAATCTAATCTTTAAATACCCAATGGTATCTATTGACTCGGAGATGATTGGTGTTGGAAAATACCCAGAATGCAATGAGTGGTGGTGCACACCTGTAATCCCAGCACGCAGGAGGCTGAGGCAAGCAGATCATGAGTTCAAGGCCAGCTTCAGCTACATAGTGAGACTCTCTCAACAAAATAAAACCCCCAAACAAATAAAAAACTACAAAAATCAACAAACAAAGCTGCTCAGAATGCTAGAATTTGGGCCCTATTTATCAGATGTGTAGCCGTGATTTGGCATATTAACCTCCATGGAAACTCATTTCCTTAATGGTGGTAAGTAAAGTACTCATTTCACAGTGCAATGCCAAGAATGAAAGAGAGGAACCACCCTAATTCCTTCTGAAACTCATTTGTCCCCAAGCAGCATACTCAGTGAGGTCTCATGCTGGCTAATCATCTGTGCAGAAGCATATGATATGAAAGCGTTGTGGGTGCCTTAGAGGCTTTAGTGGTGCTTGAGCCTGAGGCTCTTCATCACTGCTACTTGCAAGGGGAGAGTGACAAAAAAGGGATGAAGGCAAAAATAATAGCAGAAATGAAAATGGCCCATTATTATAGATATTATAGACAGTAAACAATAATAAAATATTATGGATAATTTTATCCCAATCCATTTGAAAATTTAGAGACAGTGGGCAAGTTCTTAGAAAATGGTCAGTACCGGTTTAAGAATGCCAAACTTGAATTGTCCTAAAGATTAAAAAGAAATATAATTCAGGTGACAAAATCTCACAAAGAAAACTTCAAGCGGCTTTGAGGGGAAGTCTGTCAAACATTGCCAGAACACATGAACACACACACACACACACACACACACACGCACGCGTGTGCATGCACACACATGCACACATACACACACAAAGAATAAAAAACAATTCTGATCTTATGCAGAGTCTTTCAGAGAATAGAAAAACAGGAAATATTTCCCAATTCTTTTTATGAGGCTTGTTGTTAGGTGCTGTCCACTTGGGTCTGACTCACAGTGACCCTATGTACAACAGAACAAAACATTACTCAACTGTGCCATACACATGATAAAATGTTTGAGCCCATTGTTGCCGCCACTGTTTCTTCTCATTTTGAGCCATGCCACATCAGCAAATGGAGCTCCCAGGGGCTTTTCTCCACTCCCATCATTAAGACCAACTCTACTTTGAGGAGGTAATTCTTCCCCAGTTGTCTCTTGAATGCCTTCCAGCTTGGGGGACTCATCCATTTTCCAGCTCTATATCTGACAGTGCTCTTTGATATTCATAGAGTTTTCAACGGCTGATTATTTCAAGCAGTCAGCCATTGAGAACCCTATGAGGGTTGCTGTGAGTCAGACACGACTTGAGGACACCTAACAACAACACCAACAATTGTTTAAAGAGTGGGCTGCCAGGTCCCTTCTCTCTAGTCTGTCTTAGCCTGGAAGCTCAGCTGAAACCTGTCCATGGATAGCCCTGCTGGTATCTGTAATACCAGTGGCAGAGCTGTAGAATCACAGCAACATGCAAGTCCCCACCATACAGCAAACTGACAGATAAGTGGGGAATTAATTAACTAGGACAATGAAAATTAAAGCCACAGTGAGATGTTATTACAACCTTAAGAGATTGAAAAAACTAAAACAAAAAACAAACACCCCCCCCCCCCCAAAATAGAAAAACTAACTCTGGCAATACCAAAGTTTCATGACGATGTGGAATAAGATAAATTCAGCTTTTTGTTGTTGTTGTAATTGGGTTTTGTGGGGGTTGTTTTCTGAGACAGGGCCTCACTTTGTAACTCAGCCTGGCCTCAAACTTGCCTCAGCCTCTGATGTGCTGGAATTTCAGGCATGAGCCACCACAACCTACAAGATAAATTCTTACATGCTGCTGGTGGGAGTCCTGAGAGAGAACTGGGCATTATCTAACAAGATTCAAGATGATTATCCCCTGTCACCCAAAGAATCTCCTATGCATGTGTACCAGGCTACACACAAGAGAATGTTCAGAATGACATTGTTTATGGTTGCTGAAATAGAAAATGAAATGTTTATCTATAATAGAGTAGACAACTGGAGGCATATCCATTCCCAGGAAACTTATACAGTAATAAAAATCAATGGCCTGTAGGGACACAGCAGCATGAGTACGCTTTCTAGTGAAACAAACCCCAACATACCGTGGTCAATATGATTTCATTCATATAATGTTCAAAAGCAAGAAAAACTGTGTGTGTGGTTTTGAGATGCGTATGTAGGTGGAGAAAGTATAAAAAAGAACAAAGAGACTAGCAGGGTAAAATGAAGGATAATAATTTACCTGTAGAGATGGAGGAGTGTTTTGTCATCAAGAAGGGACACATGGTCTTGGAGTAAGGAGTCAAAGAGATTTGAGCAAAGTGGCAGTGTTTTCTATTTTGTTTGAGTTGTGGTTATTTGAGTGTTTGCTTAATAAATTCTAGTAATCTATGAATTTGTGTTTATG
>VMDO01033866.1:0-17529 GCA_007922755.1 Pedetes capensis | reverse complement strand
AAAAAAAAAAAAAAAAGAAAAAGAAAACAACCCAATTAAGAATTAGGTGAAAATTGAACAGACGTTTAACTAAAAAAGTATACGAGTGACAAGCATATAAAAATGTCAACATGTTTAGACATTAGGATAGCCTATTTATAACCACAAAGCATATCCCTTGACCAAAGTATGTCCTTATGTTATGTTAAGACATAAGCTGAGGTCATGTAAGTGAGATCCAGTTGACAGAAAGAAAATTCCGCCACAACTCAACAATTATTCATTCATTACCTACTATGCTCAAACACTATATATTTTGTTCATCTCAAATTTACATTCATATTATATTCATGTACCATATAATGATTCAGTCAGTGATGGATTGCATATTTGATGGTGGAGCATAAGATTATATAGTCTAGTGACAATATAGCTATTTTTGTGTTTTAAAGTATACTAGATGGCACCTAACAACAACATATTACATTATGTTTGCACAAATGAAATTGCCTACAACTCATTTCTCAAAACTTACCTTTATTTTGGAGTGGCATATTACTATATTTCTGTTAACTGAGCTCTTTTAATTATAAAGCACTTAAAAGTGACAATATCAAGTACAGTTGAGCATATGGAGCAATGCAACACTCATACATTATAGCGAGAATGCTAAATTCACTAAAGAATGCTAAGCTTGCTAAAGAGGCTACAGCCTCTTTGGAAAATGGTATGGCATTTCCTATGAAGTTCCACCTTCACTTATCCTATGACCAAGAAACTTCACTCTTTCACCTAAGAGAAATGAAAACTTTAGTTCACCCAAAAAACTCATATACTAATGTTTATAGTAGAATTATTCATAATTGTAAAATTGGAAAAATCCAAATGTCCTTTAACAGGTGAATAAACTATGAAACGTTTATACAAAGAAATAGCACTCGACAATCAAAAGGAATGTAACACATATAACAATATGGATGAATTACCAATGTAATTTTCTAACTAAAAGAAGCAATATCTGAAAGGATATATATGAAATCATATAATTTTTATAAAATTTTACAAAATGCAAAGATGTAGAGATAGAGAATACATCTATAGTTTCTAAGCCTTTAAAAAGGCAAGAGAAGTTGGCCACAGACAAGAAAAAAATTGGTGGGGATGAGGATGAAATTGTTATAAAGATTGATTTTAGTTGTGAAAATATATATATGCACAGATTTTATCATCCATAAAACTATATACCACAAAGAGTAAATTTTCTATACTTAAACATTTTATGTAAAATAATGAAATGAAAACATGTAAGACTGATGTTTCTGTACCAAAATAACAGTTATATCTAATAATATCAGTATATTTTAGTTCATGTTAAACTTATTAAAATAAAATGTGGTTTTTGAAAAAAGGGGGGAGGAGATAAGACCATAGCATGAGATAAGGATAGTAATAATAACACAGATTCAAAGTCAAATACATATTATTGACTCATAAATTGGGTGCCCTGGTATGTGTCTATAATCCCAGATTCTAGGGAGGTTGAAGCAGGATAATGAGTTCAAGGCCAGAGGCACCCAGTTCAACTGAGCAAGAGTCTATCATAAGTACATAAATACATACATACATACATACATACATACATACATACATACATACATAAGGGTCTGGGGGTGTGGCTCAGTGGGGAAGTGTTTGCTTAGAATGTGCAAGGTCTTGAGTTCTACCCTAGCATGCAAAAAAGAAAAAAATAGTATGAAAAGTATTCAAACACACACTCTATAGACACTAGAGCAGGGAACAGATTATAAACATGGACAACATGCAGGCTTTATTTCATTGCCAACTTCAGTAGCATGCTAGTGACTGTCCAAGCTAGGGAAATTCATTGAGAAAAATACCATGGTTGATTGTTGGTGTAAGGAAAAGTAAGAACATACATATTTGCAACTTCTCTCTAAGGAGTTCGGAGGAGTGTGTAAAACAAATCAACTCATTAGAATAGCAAAGGGTAAAAAATTAGGAGATGGAACCGATAACAGAATTTTCCTTCTCCTAATATAAATTTGTAGATATGTATAACTTCTCCCTGGTGGACATTAACTCCACCTCAGTGAAAATATTTTTTCGAGAGTCTGTTGAACCATCCTATGAATAATATTCAACAGAACACAATTTGGAAACTGCGCTTTAAAGTTATAAATGTTCAAGTACAAGACAATGATCTTATTTTTATCAACACTACTAGAACAGAAACCAATAAATTTGGAATGAAAATCAAGAAAATAGTTACAAGTAAAAGGTGAGAAAATCATTAACTGTAATATTAATTCAATCCAAGTGTTCCCAAATATGGACATATATAAATGAAAAGTTCACTATTTAAAATGGCAATGGATTTATTTTTAGAATATTAGTGAGTGATTGTGCATTTCACTCATGAAAATAAAAAGCAAGAATGGATATGTACTTTTTTTGGGGCGGGTACTGGGGTTTGGACCCAGGGCTTCACACTTGCATGCTCTGCAAGTGCTGGACGACTGACCTGCACCTCCAGCCCTTTGTTTTTACTTTATTTATTTATTTATTTATTTATTTATTTATTTATTTATTTTTTGAGACAGCATCTCGCTAAATTACTCAGACTGCCTCTGGTCTCAAACTTGCAATCCTCCTGCCTCTGCCTCCCAAACCACTGGGATTACAGGCGTGCGCCACCATGCCCGGCATGGATATGTACTTTTGAAAGAAAAATTATTAAGTACACTAGCAAAATAATCAAGAAAACATAACAAAAATACATCCACAACCATTATGAAACACTACAAAAACAATTCCCTTGTCATGTCATTTCCCCCTACTTCTTTCCAAGACCTTTCCCATATGCCATTTTCTATGTTCCATATCTTCTTCCTATACTTCCGCTAGTTATTCTTCATACTGTACCATAGATGTGTCTTCCACACGGAATAATTCCCTTCCCTGTCGAGTAGGTAGGATTGCCTTTTTAGTCACTCTTACAGCATCATGAACATCATGTACAAATGTACATCATAGCATTTGTCAGAGTTTTAATGACATTTGCTCATCATTGCATCCACAAAGCCTATTGCAGTGAATGTTACATAAAAGGCTCCTAATAAAAATTTAATAAACCAATGAATAAATAAATGATACCCAAGAAAATGGTTCTGCTGTATTTGTGTCAAAGAGGGTAGCAAGAAATAAGCTTTCTTGGATTTATTAATGCTCTGGGGAACATGATAGCTTTGGAGCAGATCAGAGGAGTTGGGAATTGGGTTTGGCAAATAGCCAAACATGGTAAAACTAGTACATCTCTGTTAGTATAGCATCAAATTGAACATAAACATTTTGTTCTTCACAAGAAACACACATAATCCTCTTTTTACACAAAGTACTGAAATGTGTTTGTTCTCCACTTCAGAAACACGACTTTACCATTAAGCATGACATTCAGATAGTTTCTTGTTTTACATGGTACCTTTAAATACAAACTCTATCAAAATTTTAAAAACTGTCATGCAATTGTTATCTTCTTCTTTATGATTATTTTTTATTTTATAGTCCCTGCACCAAACCTACATGCATGCAGGATTTGTCTGCTCAGCAAGATTAGCACAAACTCCTATGGGAAAACTTGTTTCCTCTATCTCTTTATGCTATTTCCAAAACAAATGGTTTGTCCATGGATTCATGCTAGCACCAAAATTTTTACTTTCTTATAATTGGATTTATTGTATAGGTATCCCCTAAATTAGATCCTATTAAACCAGGACCTCTGCCACTATTTCCTTCTCTCCTCTAATTTCTTCTATAATAAAGTATCCCAGGAAGAGATCCCCCAACCCTTTCTTAGAAAAACTTCCCACAGTTCTCCATTGTTCTCCTAGAGATTTTACAAAAGAAAAAAGACAAGCACATTACTCCTACATTTTTTCTTTTTTCATTTGTTTACAATGCTCTTTTTAGTGTAGCCACATTATGATTCAAAAATTAAAGAACATTAAAAACAGACCTACCCTTCCATCGCCGTTATTTTAGTTCTTGGACTCAGCCGTATAACCTTAGTCCATATTTGACCATGATATTTACAGTACTCAGTATTAATTTTTTTGTGATTTTTACTTGTTCCATCCTAACATGTTTTTGTGCAGCTGTAATATCCTGGCATCCAATCTTGTCAGATCTCAGAAGCTAAGCAGTCAGGCCTGGTTAGTCCTTGGATGGGAGATCACCTGTGAATTCCACATGCTGTAGGCTTGGGAGAAGAAGCTCACTCCCAAATCAATTAGCCTTTGTCAACCCTATGAATAGCAGAGAAGAACTGTCAGACATCGTGCCAGGCATGGCACAGTGTCTGGTAGTGTTTCATTGTGTTGTAGGAAGGGTGGCTATAAGTCAGATTCCACAACACCTAATAACAACAAGAACAATATGATTGTGTAAAGATTTGACTCATGATTTTATACTTTACCATAGATTTATCAATTTTCCTTAGAAACAACTCCCTTTAAACATGAGCATTTTTGATGCAATATTTCTCTTTTAATTGTCTTTAAACCATTTGCCAGAGATGTTGGTCTTCGGAAATTTGTAGAATTAATTTGTTAATTATTCTTAATGAATAGTGACATTTATTTTATCTGTATATTGAAATAGAGGTTTTAAACACTAAAACTATGACTCACTGATTATAATATCAAATTTTAGTATTTTTGAAATTGTAGTGCAATTAATGAAATTGTAGTGCAATTAATGAAATTTTATAACTGCTATTATCTAGCTGTCCGTTTTGATGTAGCTATCATTATCTGTACATGAGCAAACATAACACAAATACATTAATCATACAGGATGCATTTATGTGCCTATGGAGAAAATCTGGGAGAGAGTAGTATATCATATGGTTAAATTTTAGAACAAAATGATTAAGGAATGGAGCAAATGGGAAGTTTTAAATTATATGTGCTTACTTTCTCTCTCCAAGAAAAATAATATATCAATAGATACAGGCCAGAAAAATAAAATTGACATAGTCAATCCCCAATTCATGATATCAAAGAAAAACTCCTAGCCAACTGGAAATAGAATTATTTCAATTTAATAAAGAATAACTACAAAAACTCTATACCTAAAATCATGCATAATAATGTTTATGCCAAAAGATTTAGAAAACAGCTACCTGGCAACTGACTGGAAGAGATCCATATTTGTGCCTGTTCCCAAAGAAGGAGAGCCAAGTGAACATGGAAACTATGGGACAATATCATTAATATCACACAAAAGCAAAATTTTATCAAAAATCATTCAAGAGCAATTGAAGCAGTATATAGACAGGGAATTTCCAGAAAATCAAGAGGGATTCAGAAGATGGCAGGGAACCAGGGCCATCATTGCTGATGTCAGGTGGATATTAGCTGAAAGCATAGAATATCAGAAAGATGTCTGTCTATGTTTTATTGCCTATGCAAAGGTATTTGACTGTGTGGATCATAAGAAATTATGGGTAACACTGCAGAAAATGTGAATACCAGAGCACCTAATTAAACTCATGAGGAATCTCTATGTGAACCAGGAATCAGTTGTTCCAATAGAACAAGGAAACATAGCCTGGTTTATAGTTGAGAAAGGTGTATGTCAGGGCTATATATTTTCACCATATCCCTTCAATTTATATGCTGAGCAAATAATCTGGGAAACTGGACTTTATGAGGAGGAAAGCTTCATCAGGATTGGAGGAAGACTCATTAACAACCTGTGTTATGGAGATGACACAACTCTGCTTGCTGAAAGTGAAGAGGATTTAAAACATTTATGGATGAAGATCAAAGATCATAGCTTTCAATATGGGTTGCAGCTAAATATCAACAAAACAAAAATCCTTACAACTGGGTCAGTATGCAACTTCACAATAAATGGAGAAAAGATTGAGATTGTCCAAGATTTTGCTTTGCTTGGCTATATAATCAACACCTGTGGAAGCAGCAGTCAAGAAATCAAAGGACACATTGCTCTAGGAAAAGCTGTGGCAAAAGATCTCTTTAGAGTATTGAAAGGTAAAGATGATACTTTGAAGATGAAGGTGCACCTGACTTATGCCTTGGTATTTTCAGTCGCATCATATGGTTGTGAAAGCTGTGCATTAAACAAGGGAGACAGGAAAAGAATTGATGCTTTTGAATTATGGTGTTGGAGACGAATATTGAATATACCATGGACTGCCAAAAGAACCAACAAATCTGTCCTAGAAGAAGTGCAACCAGAGTGCTCCTTTTAAGCAAGAATGGCCAGACTGAGTCTTATTTTGGACATGGGACATGTAGTCAGGAGAGATCAATCCCTGGAGAAAGACATCATGTTTGGGAGAGTGGCAGGCCAACAAACAAAAGGAAAACCCTCCACCAGATAGATTGACACAGTGTCCGCAACAATGGGCTTAAATATAAATAAGATCATGTGTCTGGCACAGAATCAGGAGGTGTTTCGATCTGCTGTACATAGCATAGCTATGAGCTGGACTCAACACGACGGCACCTAACAATATCAACAAAATACTTTCCACAAGGCAAAGGACATTCCTTCTCAGTACTCCTATTTAACATTGTATTAAAATTCCTGGATAATATTATAAGACAAAAAAGTAAATAAGAAGATAGATTACAAAACAAGAAATATAATTACCTTTTTTCACAGGTAATGGGAAAAAAGTATCAAGGAATGAATAACATCCATTTAAAAATATGTAAAAGGCCTGAGCAGACATCTTACCTCCTGATAACTCAGTAAAAGTTATCAGAAAATATTTTAAAAGATTTTCAACATTATACGTCATCAAGGAACTTCCAAGTAAAACAATAATATCATATACCTATAGACCTATTTGAATGGCAAAAGTACAAAATACTGACAACACCAAATGGTGACAAGGATGTGGAGCAATAGGAACTCTCGTTCATTGCTTATGAGAATGCAGAATGATATAGCCACTTTGGAAGTTGTTTTTTTTTTCACAAAGCTGTATCCTCTGGAGCTATAAAATTTTATTGTACATTGTCATTCTATTTCTGACTCAGGGTTAATCTGGGATGATTTTTTACCTACCCAGTATATACATTTTAAGAGATGTTATCTATGTATTACTTTTCAAATTTTCATTATAGTTGCAATTATGTACAATGATATTTGTTCAAAAGACATTGTTAATCAAATGAATGCTAGTATCAGCAAGCAACAAACAGTACAATCAAAGAAAATGGTAGAAGCATAATTCTCATTCAATGAGTGGAAGACCATTTGGAAGTGATATTTGAAATTCGAGAAAATTGTGGAAGTACAACAATGAAGGTTTGAATATGCAACAGAATTTCCAACATACCTAACAATTGTGCAAATTCTTGATAAGTCTGAGATGTGTGGTGTTGTATATGATATGCATTAGGGAAGATTCAGAAGGCCTAACACCACAAGGCTGTCTGTCTGCTATGGTTCACCACTTTTAGTACTTCTTGTAATTGCAGAAGTCAAACGTGACTTGTATTGATATTTTGTCATTGGCATATACTAATTATTACCAATCTTAATACATTTTTCCTTTCTTAAAATGTGTACACATGTTTTGGGCACACACTGTAAAGTATTTTCCAACTTCAGACTGATCTTGGGAATCTTTACATAATTTATATGTGACTATAATGACCATGGGGCTGGGATTTAGCTCAGTTAGTAGAGTATTGCTCTACAGTCTCTGAGGTCCTGGGTTCAATTCCAGCACCTCAAAATGGGAGAAGGACTTGGCAATCCACTCCTGAGGCAATCTTGAAACAATTGGCCACTGAAAACCCTGTGAGTATCCCTGTGAGTCGGACACGACTTGATGGCACCTAAAAAGAAAAACAAAACAAAAAACCAGCAATGACCACAGCAATGTGTGTTTCTCAATAACAAACAAGCATTCCGGAATTGGACTTAGAATAGTAGGAGTCAAAAGACCTTCAGTAATGGACAGAGAGACAGCTCAATGAACTTCATTCCTAGATAAAAACATTGAAGTGATATGAAGAACAGTTATCTCAAACATAAAAAAAATACTGGAAGAAATGTAGAAAAGGTGGTAGATTTCAATGGAAACAAAGGATTTCATGGTATATAACAAGTTTTATATAGTTAAGGTTCACTTAGAATTCCTATAACAACTTGACAAAGGCATGATTTATTGTCTAAATTTAGTTGCAAGGAGAAGCAAGCCTTAAAGACTTAAGAATCTTATCCCAGGTCAAACAGATAGTAAAAGATAACACCGGGACAAAAACAATTTAAAAACTGAGTGGTTCAACAATTCATCAGATAATATCCAAAAGTGAACATGCACTGCATACACACACACACACATACACACACACAGCTTTTCACTTTCAAAATGTCATAGGACATGCTGTCTGCTGCAGCATCTATAGTGACAACTGCTGAAAGTTATTTCTCTGTGAGTGTCACTGAACAGTCACTGCTGGGAAGAGATGGAGTAACCTCTACTGGACGTCATTCTGATGGAGTATTTTGGAAATCAGAACTCTTGCCAGACTACAGAAGTGAAGCTTGCAGATAGAAATGAATCTGTTCTGGTAGTTTGGTTTCACTCTTTGAAGTAAGCTGATAGCACATTGGCTTGACAGGAAGGCTACATGTTCATAAAGTATAAAGGAATGATTTCTTTTCAATTTAACTGCATTCAGAGGCAATGGAGATATTGCATTGAACTAAAATATGCAGTTAAAGTCAGTCTAATGATTCAATTTGTGTAGCTTTTGATAATAGATTTTCAGGTCAAATGAAGACAGAGTGTAAGAAGCAGTACACAGGCAAATTGTCTCAATTTAAGTTTAATGTAACAGTGAACAGATGGAAAATTTGAATTATCATTAAAAATGTAGAAAATATGAAGAGCAAAATATATGAATGTGATACATTTATATATGTGCATATGTAATACAGGCAGAAAAAACTTTGTCCTGTGTTAAAACTCAGATTTTTAAATTACAATTTCATTAATATAAGAAAAATAGAAGTTAACTGTTTAGTATCCATAAGATCCAAATGAAATCCTATAATAAAAGCTCTAAAGCTAATAAAAACAAATAACTATTTAAAATTAATAATTGGCTGATATTAATCTAAAAATTCACTTGATATCTTATGTATTAGCCTGAGCAAAGTCCTATTAGATCAACATGCTATCATGTTTATCAACACTTCTTATTGGAGAAAATGCATGATACAGTGAAGAAATGTGCCCTCCAGAATTTCAAATCCCAGTTCCTTGGCTAATTAGCTATGTGAGTTGGGTAAGTCACTGTTTCCTTATTTACAAAGATCATCTGCCAGGCACCAGGGCACATGCCTGTAATCACAGCTACTGCAGAGGCCAAGGAGGACGGTTAGAACATTGAGACTAGAGGCAGTCTGAAAAACTTATTGAGAACCTATCTCAAATTTTTAAAATGGGGAGGCTGGAGTGTGGCTCAGTGGTAGAGCATTTGCCTAGCATGTAAGGCCCTGGGTTCAACTTCTTAGTATTATAAAAATATAGTCCATTGTTACTGTGCTGATGCTGTCTCAATTAGGATGGGGCTACATCTCCATAATCCCATCATAAATTGAAATATGTAAGAAGAATATTTATTGGATACATCTAACCTATCATTGTAGCTTAGCATCTCAGTGCAATGGGAAGTATCTTGTGATCATATAGACACTGCAGTTCATTGCTCCCCCAGTATCCTGAGAAAGCATTTTCATGCATATGGCTATCCCACTAAAATATAAATATTTAAAATTTGAAGTGTAATTTCTACTAAATATATGTCACTTCTACAGCATTACAAAGATGAAATATTTTAAGTAGCAACATCATAAGCTGGGGACTCTTTGTGGTCATATTTATCTTACTATTTTGTTGTTATTGTTGTTGTTGTTGTTGTTGTTGTTGTTGTTGTTGTTAGGTGCCATTGAGTTGATGTCTGACTCATAGCTACCCTATGCATTACAGATGAAACAATATTGTCAGTGTTTCTCTGCTACTGATGGTGTTTTCATGGCGGATTGATTTTTGGGGACAGGCTTCTGGGTCCTTCTCCCAAGCCTACAGCATCTGGTGCTCCCAGGTGGTCTCCCATCCAAGTACTAACCAGGTCTGACCCAGCTTAGCTTCTGAGATCTGATGGGGTGGAACACCTCAGTGGTATGGCTGCAGGCTACGATTTTGTTAGGACGTTTAAATGAGATAAAGCCTACTACTGCCCACATTAGTGCTTGATAAAAATGAGATTAAGTACTGAATAATATAATTTACATATGAAGAATTGATAAAGAAGCAACTTGTACAAAGTCACAGCATTTGGTAAGTAACAAAATTGAGAAACTAGTGTTTATATTTAAATATATATGAAATCTTATATATAAACATAAAATCTGGTATTACTATTCCATTTTGATTCTCACTCAAAATTCTGCTCAATCTCTTTACAGACAGTTCTGATGTATGATGATAGTGAGAGTTGTGTTTTGAATTTATGACAGTGCAGAACCTTACTTTAAATTTTGAACTGTTATTTCTTAGTGGGATAGCTATTCACAATAGAATACTTTCCTATGATTTTGAGCAGTAGTGAGCTGAGCTCCCAGCTGACCTTACAATCATGAACATTAAGAACCAATACTCTCCAACACACTGTGTCACTAATTTATGATATTCAGTTGGTTAAATAGTTTAAGTGCATTTTCTACTTATACTATTTCAAACTTATTAAACTTATTTTTTCATAAGCTAATGAGCACATGTGTCTACTTTACTAAATGAATGGTCAACTCTTTAGATTAATATTGTTGTTAGGTGCTATTGAGTTGGGTCAGGCTCATAGAGACAATATGTACAACAGAATGAAACATTGTGTCATACCTAGTATTATGTCAGTGATTCTCTGCTATTTAAAGGGTTTCCAACGGCTGATTGCCTCAGGAGCTGGCTGCCATGCCCTTCTCCCATTTTTACGGTGCTAGGATCAAACCCAGGACCTCAGAGAGTACAGAGTAGCACTCTACTGAGCTAAACCCCAGCCCAGATTAATATTTAGCATTTTTAAATCTTAATGTTGACAACCAAATCAAACCTGCTTTCCTTTCCTTATAATAAATACATTTCCCTCTGGAGTAGACAAAAAGACACAAAATACAAGAAAACAGTTATGATATCTGAAAAGTATAATGAGATCATGTGATTTATGCAAAATTAACCTTCAAGTTATCATTCAAACTCCTTCCTTTCCTTTAAAACTGAACCTTGGAAACAAAACAGCTTTGTTAAGTCCTAATTTCTTTTATTTCATACCTTATTTGGATCACCCACATCCCCCACTTGAATGAAACTCTTGTACTTAAGCCAAATCCAGTGTCATAATTGCAGTCATATCTCACTTGATCCCTTTGTACAGATTGACCTAAGTGATTGCTTATGAATTCCTCACAGAACTCTCTGTAAACTACCTTTTTATATCATACATTTCCTTTTCTGGCCTCCTTTGTAAGTATCTCAATCATTTTCTTAATTTTTAAAGATGCCAAGGTTTGTTCTGGCTTGTCTATGTGCTTGATTTCAATTTCTAAAACAAAGAATTATATCTGAGCCCAAGGTTTCAATTATTATCTATAGGTTGATTAAGTGAAGTATGTACTTTAACTCCCAACAATTCCCAGCTCCAAACTTCAGTTCTAAGAGCACACTACATATTTCTAATTTGAAGTTTTACACATAATTCTAGCTTAATTTAATAATTGACCTGTGATTATCTCTAAAATTCTTTCTTTTCCACATCGTCATACACCTGGTCATTCATGTTAAAAACTTAAAAGTCATGTACATGTTTCTCATTCCTTATATATATGATTAATCTCTAAATGTCATTGATTCTGTTGCACAGATATCATGCAAATACTGGTTCATCTAAACTGAAGCTGTGTTCAGAAGCACAAGAATTGCTAGAATTACTTTAATATTTTTTTAATTCTCATATTTGTCACTTTTCTCAAGAGAAATAGAACCAACTGGAGATATATCTATCTGTCTCTCTGTCTCTCACTACGGAACTGTCTATTTATCTATTGACATACATTTATTATGAGAAATAGCTGACTTCATTATGGAGGCAAGAAACCTCAACATCTGCCACTTCTAAACTGATAAACCAGGAAAGCCAGTAATGCAATTCTGCCCAAATCAAAGGTTAGAAGAAACAAAAATCAGGTCCCGGAGGTTGAAAACCCAAGACCCAGGATATCTGATATTCAAAAATATAAGATGAGTGGCTTACCTCAAGACAAGAGGGAGAAAATTCACCATTCTTCTACCTTTTTGTTCTATCTGGAATCACAATTTCAGGGATATCTAACCTTTTGGTCACATTGAGTAAAGAGGAATCATCTTGGGGTGCACATAAATCATATAATATAGTTAATGCATATTTATAATAAAGAGTGTCATGAAGAAAATAAAAGATAAAAATCTCATGATATTAAAAGATTTGGGGGGCCACATTACGAGGTGTCCTGGGCCTTATGTGGTCCATGGGCTATTGATTGGCCATACCTGGCTTGAATGATGCCGACCCACATTGGTGAGGGTGGATCTTCTTCACTCAGTCTACTTATTCAAATATTAATCTCTTCCAAAAACAGTCTCATAGGCACAACTGGAAATGTAATGTTTTACTAGCTATTTGGGCATCCCATAACCCAGTGAAATGAACATACAAAATTAAATATCACAGTCCTCATTTTGATCAAATTTCCATGTTGGAGGCACAGTGTTCTATGGAGAAACAAAACCTCCAGCTCTACATGGAGCTCATATGTGAGCTCCACACTTGTTGCAATATTAACCACAAATACATTGCTTGTCACAAAGGAAACTATGCTATCATAGCTAAGAACAGCTAATAGCTGAGCCTATGATCTGTGTTCAAAACTTGGTTTTGACATTTATTAGTTATAAATTTAGGCACATTGTTTAACCTCTTCATTTAATTAATTAGAATTGGTCAGCTACCCATTGGGATTAAATATGATAAAGCATGAGAAAATTATAGTTATAATCATTTAATACATGTAAATAAAGTAGAATTTATATGGACTCATTTGTTACTATCGTGAATGATCAGATGTTCACCAGATTTGGATGTACATGTGAAATAGTTTGATTTAAAACATAGGCTACAATCTGGATTTAAAATTTACTAAAGGCTATGAGGAGCACCCAAATGAACCTTAAAAATTCACTCGTCACAACAACTGAAACTGGTTAAAACAGCAGACCCATGCATGAGACTGTTGTTTGATAAAAATACTGTTTGGCAGTATGTTGTAGGAGAAAAACACTGAACTTTGTAAAGGACTAGTAATAGAATTATTTTTTCACGTAACATTATACAGAGCAGGATGAAGTGCAAAAGTTCTACCTCATATATTCAGATGTCTGATGTTGGTTTGGTGTTTCCTAATTATTATCAGGAATGTATAGGATGGTAGTATAGAGTTGGGTCTCTGAGATAGGCTGCCTAAGATTGTATCATGAATCTACATCTGACAAAATATATGATCCTGAGCCCTTTTGTTTCTTCATCTGTAAGTGGAAATAAAAATGTGTCTTGTATCATGAAATTATTATAAGGATTAAGTTAGATTGTCCATGTAAATATTCAGGAAATAGGAGACATGAAGTGTCAGCTGCTAGTATAGTTATTTCTAAAACTGTACCTGAATTATTTATCTTTTTACACCCAATTACATCATAATCATAAGAATAGTATCTGTATTATGACTATGGTAGCTTCCGTTATGATGCCATGTCCATGCAAAAAGTTTTCCTTCTGCTAGGAATCTTTAGTCTATGTCTCCAATGATGTGGAGGGCACTATTTGCTATTCAAGGCAATCTGTCTTTTACAAGCTAACTAAAGAAACCCTAAAAAGAGTTGACAGTTGCTCATTAATATTTTTTCACAACTTTACTTAAAAATGTATAAAATTTATAATGGAGCCTATATAGGCCTGTAGGATATAGAACAGGCTTAATGGGAATGTTAAAACCTGTTTGCCTGGATTAAATTTACTGGGATGGCTAGAGGTAAATCAGTACTGAATGACCTAGCCAGAGTTTCTTTTTTCTTGTGTTTTACTATCAGGATAGATGATTATAGAAACATTTAAAATTAATAGTGATAATGAAGGTGACCACCAAAAGAGTGTTATTTTCCAGACATTGACTGCAGTCATATTTTATATCTTTACCACTATCCTTACTTTCTCCTAAAGTCATACTAAACAGGGAAAATATTATAATAATGTAAAGCAGAGCAAAATAATGAAGAACAGAAGCCCTGTAGTAAAATCTCATTCTGTCATTGGCTTTGCCACCTACTATTTGTGTAGGCTTTGGGAATTTGCTTAACTTCTCAGATCATGTTATAAGAGCTCAACAAATGTTAAATGTCATAAGTAAAATGGAGTTAGAGTATAATGTGGTGGTAAAAATGAATAAAGTAACAGATAAAAGGAATATAAAATACATTTAATATTATCCACATATTTATGAAGAAATTTATTCTTCATTTTCCAGTCATCAACCCTAGATACTCTGGTGGTCATCTCACGATATCCTTTATGCTTTTTCTTTATAATTTGTTGTACAGAATTAACTATCATTTCTAGTTATTACTAGATTAAGGTCAATACCTGAATCAAGTATAGTTTAAAAAATCAACATCGAAGAATTAAGAAGTACAACTGAAAATAAGGGTATTAGCAATAGTATAATAGTTTCAGTAGACTGAAGAATCTTGGCATAAACCTAATACAGCCTCTTTGTCATAAATATGATTTACTCCCAAGTTGACTTATACAATCAATGCAATTTCAATCTTTTAGTCTATAGAAATTAAGGTACTATTTCTATAATTTATGGAAATAATAGTAAAGGTGATTCTGTTAAAGAAAATAGATCGTGGACTTGCCCCTCCAATTGCCAACATTTAATAAAAACCTATGTGAATTAGAACAATATGGTATTGCTGTAGAGGTTTACAAATTAATCAACAAATCAAAATATAAATCTTTTTAATAAATTGTCATACATAGTAATTTTATGTGGATAGTCTCCTACTGCATGTCATCAGAAAAAGGATGAACTCTGAAGAAAATGACATGAGGAATTACCTGGGCACCAGAGCTCACTCCTGTAATCCCAGGCACTTGGGAAGCTGAAGTAGATTAGTGAGTTCGAGGCCAGACTCAGTCTGCTCAATTTATTAAGATTTTGTCTTAAAATAATAAAAATAAAAAGGGGCTGAGGGTGCAGCTCAGAATACTTGCCTAGCATGTGCAAGGCCCTGGGTTCAATTTCCCAGTACTGAAAAAAGAAAAAAATATATATGTAATCATACAGGAAATTTTGTGAAAAGTTATGGAAAGAGAGCATTATAAAAAAATCAGTCAGTTCTCCCCAAGTTTATCTACAAATTTGATATAATTTCTTTCAAAACACTAGCAAGGTTTTTGTAGACATAGCCATGCTTATTCTGAAATGTCCATAGAAAGGCATGGCTCCAAGAATAACTAAAAAACAATTTATTTTTAGGAAAAAGAGAGAATAAAGTGGGAAGAATTACTATCCCCAGCACTAAAGCTTTCTCTATAGCTACAGTAATCAAGCCCATGTGCTACTGGCAGAGAAATCGACACATAGATCAATAGAAATAAATAGAGAGCCCAGAAATAGCCCCATACAAGTGCAGTCAACTGATTCTTGACAGAATAAAAAAGCAATTCAATGGAGGAAAGAAAGCCTTTACAAAAAATGGCGCTAGAGCAATTGGATGTCTGTAGGCAAGCAAAATGAACCTCAATCTCAATGTCACATCTTTTATAAAAACGAATTCAAAATGAATCATAAGCTTATATATAAAACATAAATCTCTAAAATGTAGAAGATAGCTTAGGGACCCAGAGATCAATGAAGAGTTCTTAGACATTGCACCAAAAGTATAAGCCATAAAATGTTTTTTAAAAATCCATAAATAGAGCTTCACCAAACTTAAATCTTTGCTCTGTTAAAGACTCTGGGAAAAAAAAAAAAAGCCCACAAGCTTCAGATGAGGAAGAAATATTTGCAAGCTGCATATCTGACAAAGCACATCTAAAGGATGTAAAGAACTCTCAAAACACAAAAGACAAAGAGATATTCTATTGAAGTGGCTATAAAAATGACCAGCACATGAAAAGGTGTTCAAATCACTAGCCATCAGGAAAATACAAATTAAGATTATGGTGTGATACCGACTCAATGGCACCTAACAACAACAACAACAACCTTTACTTACCTATCAAAACAGCTTAAAATTAGTAAAAATACTAAAAGTTTGACAAGGACTTCAGGGAGCTGTATCTTTGGCACACTATGGTAGAAGCGTAACATGGTGCAGTCATTCCAGGAAACACTTTTCTTCATCTTTCTCAAAATACTAAATAACCTACACTTACCTTAGTACTCCTCTATCATACTCCTTGGCATTTATCTCAAAGAAATGAGACTTATTTCCACATACAAACCGGTATGTAGTTCTTCATAGCAGCTTTATAAGTAAAAACTAGAAAACAGCCAGAATGCCCTACAATTGGTGGAGGTCAAACAAATTCCTATATATTGATAGCATGATACTTCAGCAATAAAGAGTGATAAGCTATTGATAAATACACCAATTTGATAGATTCATGTTGGTGGCAAAATAATTAGAAAAGTTTACATGTTGTAGGACCCCATTTATTTAACATTTTCAACACAGATAGAGAACAAATTAGTGTTTGCCTAGAGTTAAAGATGGTGGGGGAAGGAATGTGATGATGAAGGTGTAGTCTGAGAGAGATCTTTGTAATAAAATAAGTCTGAATCTTGATTAGAGTGTGATTCAACAAATCTACAAGTGATGGAATTCACAACATTTGTCCACAGTACCATTGTCAATTTCCAATTGTATTATGCTTTTGTAATTCATGATCAATGGGGGAATCTGGGAGTAGGGTACTAAAGGGGCTCTCTACTATCTTTCCAACTTCCGGTGCACCCATAATTATTTCAAAATAAGGAGCTTAAAAATGACATAAAAATATTGCAAATTCTGTGATTTCAGGAAATAAAGCCTTCTTTAAAAGGAACAAAGAGCACACACTAAAAAGGGAAAAATTAAGTGAACACCCTAAATGAAACAATATCTATCAAAAATAAGAAATTAAAAAGACAACCCATAGTCTAAAAAGAGTAATAAAATACAGTCACATATATGTAGAAAAAAGAAAGAAATAGGCAAAGTAAAAGAAAATAAATCAAGTATATTAAGAAATTCACAGAGAAGGAAAACACAGTGAATAAACACGTAAAACTTCTTCCATCTCATTAGTAATCAAACTAATGACAATTACAAAAACATAATTTTTT
>VMDO01033865.1:0-17530 GCA_007922755.1 Pedetes capensis | reverse complement strand
ATTCCAGATGTCTAAGTGACTCAAAGAAAAACCACAGTATAATGACTCCCTTCAAAGTTTTCTCACTTATTGCTTCCAAAGTAGAATAAAATCTAATGAAATCCTGGCTTCATTTAAATAACACATCATACGGTTCAGAGTTAACTCTACTTTTTAACATTTTATGTACAGCGTTTAATAATTTAAACATAAATTTATGTATATAATATTAAAGTCTAATATTTGAAATATAGTCAAACCCAATGTTATATTCATTTAAATGACATATTACCTGTATTCACCCTTTACATATGTTTTGTGATTCAGCATTTAGAGGACCATATTTCTTATCATATACACTTCTAGGTGCTGACAGCCTATAGCAATAAGCCATCCTTGTGTAGTATGGAGACACCAATAGAACCTAGCCCAAATTCCAAAGTGAACATTGATTTAACTCTTCTTGGTAACACTGTCTTGCCTCCTTTTTCTTTTTATCTCTTCTACCACTAGTTGTTGCCTTTCCTCCATCCTCATGTGCTTAATGCCCTCCTGATGATCTAGCTGCCTACCTTCCTTTGTTCCACTTTGGCCCATCAAGACAAGTGTCCAAAATGAATCGTTGCCCCAAATTATCACTTTACCAACTGACCTTTCCCTAATCAAAGCTTCCATTATGTTATGCCTTAACAAAAAGTCATTCAGATTAAACCAAGTATTTGGCTTTCTTTCTTAATTAGTGATAGCACTAATAACAATAGCAGTTGTAGAAAAATAATAGGAGAAAAAATTTATAATAGATATTCCTACATCCAATTCTATCAGGATCTATTATTCAACAATTAGTGGAAAAAGTCAGTTAAATGAGGAGATCATTAAAAATATGGCTTAAACATCTCATTTTATTTGAAAATAATCATAAATATCTTAATATAATGTGAAGGCTTCCTTTGAGAATAGGTTATTGTTTGGAGTTCTCCATAAGTCACCCAGATAATACAAACTTTTTGGTTTCTTTAGTGTGGAAAGAGCCTATCAGGTACCATGAAAAGCATTCTGAATACAGACTTCTAAACTTTTGGGATTATCTTCCTAATCTTTTACTATTTTATAATCCACCCCTAGCCTGCAGCCGTAGCCCTGTGGCATAAGATTACGGAAGCTAAGCAAGGTCGGGCCTGATTAGTACTGAGATGGGAAACTGTCTGGGAACACCAGGTGCTGTAGGCTTGGGAGACAGACCTGGCGACCCACTCCCAAAAATCAATCCACCATTGAAAACCCTATGAACAGCAGAGAAGCACTGACAAAGTGTTTCGCCTGTTTTACGCATGGTCACTATGAGTTGGACACCGACTCGATGGCACCTAACAACAAAAACAATAACAACAATCCACCCCTATTTCAACAATATTTGTTTTCTTTTTCTTTTGGAAGCAATTTTCAGGAGTATTTGACATGGTTTTCAAAGAAATAGAAACTTTTTCTCTTTGAATGAATAGTTCCTTGATTTTGGAAATGCCTAATTACCTAATTACAATGCTCATTGTTAAAAACAGGTTTGAGAATGTACACAGCAGACAGTTGTAGTGTACATACAGATGACATCTGAGCCCTTGAGAGAAAGGCCATACATGCTGACTGATAGCTCAGACATTTTTACTTTGCAGCTGTTAGAGGCTTCAGTCTGCATGTTTCACAGAGGGAACGCACTCTTGCTTATCTATTGAGTCATAAGCGTGGATCACTTCCAAGAGTTTCAACTAGCATTACTAGAGAGGCGAAAAAGAAAGAAACCACAATATGCCATGATTTTGTAGAATTTAGAGAAGGAGAAGCATATATTTTAAAAAGAAGAGAGGGGAGAATGTTTCAATTAATTATGAGTATTGGAATGTATTTTCTAGTCCCTTTCATCATCAAAACGTTGATGTAGCATTGTGCCTGATAATTGGGGGGAAGTGAAAGTTAAATATTCTAATGCAAGACATTGGAATATATCTGTATGTAACCTCAAGGGAGCTAAAACCAAGATATGATATAACTGGGATGGATAGTCAACTTAAAGACTGTGCACCTCCCTGGTGAAGGATGATGTTTAGCACACAGAGTTCACATGCAGTATTAACAAGTATTGGACCATCTCCCCAGTGGCTCTTGTTTACAGTTGCCACTCATTGTTTTTATTTGTGGTCACTAGGAACTCATGTTATTATGCAGAAGAGAATGGTTCCATTTTGCAATCATTGTCCTTGCCTAGATTTCCCCCATTAACCTTTAAGCAATCTGTTTTTTAACCTTTCTCTTACCCAAAACATAATGAGTATGGATCATTTCCTCTTAGAGATATGAATTTGTATATATAGGTTTTAACTACCTGGCCACATGGACACTTAGCCCTGATTCTTTTAATTAATGTATTTACTCATGAGGAAATGGAATATTATTTACTATAATCCCTACAAAGCTATCTTAGTTTCACACTGATTCCAGTGACATTCCACTGACATCATGCTGATTAAAGAACATATCACATGATTTTTGCATGGGCATGGTCATAAAGGACTCCTTAAAATTTCTTTTAATATATAACTCACATATCATAAAGGTCATCCTTTTAAAATGTGTAATTCCCTGATATTTAGCCTGTTCATGAGATGGTGACACCCTCATCACTACCTAACAAAGTAACACCTTGATCCCTGTGTTTTAGGTTGGATGTGGTGATTCACACCTATAATCCTAGCTATTCAGGAGGCTAAGGGAGGAGGACTGCAACTTCTAGGCCAGAGGTAGCCTGTGTAACTTAGCAGATCCTACCTCAAAATAAAAAGTAAAAAATGGACTGAAGGTGCAGCCAGATGGTAGAGCACTTTCAAAGGATATGTGAGGCCCTGGGTTACGCCTCCAGTACTGGGAAAAAAAACCTATGATTTTAATGATCACTTTTAAAAACTGTAAATTCAACAGAGTAATTGTTATAATGTCTTTAAGAACCATTTAAGAATCTTATATTCCATATAATGTCATATTTTAGTAGTGAGATATTCAGGTTGATTTGAAAGAAAAAATGCTATTCTTATTTTGAACATATATACTAGCTTCCATTTGGAGTGGGAGGGAATGCAAGGGTTATTGATGAGATCAGTGTAAACAGTTGTTTAATCAGCACAGTGATCCAGACAGAGAAATAACACCTGCCCAGATCAAGCAAGTCAAAACAGCACATATAGTCAAGTAAGTGATGCTTTCTTTATGCACAGACATTACATTACACAAACTGTTCTCCTAAGTGAAGGAATTTGTCCCTTAGAAATTGCTCATTGGAACATTAGGATGTCATGCATCATATTAAAGATCCATAAATGCCATCTTGATAGGGTGGATATGATGCATGATAATACTCTCCCCATATCTGCATAGGGTTCTTCTCCTCAATAGATTGTCATGATGCATTGCATCAGAGATTCCTGCTCTAGTGCTTCAGAGACAGCCAAGAAGCCCCATGGGAGCTTTCTGAAGTCATTGCTACAAGGACTAAAATACCAGGAAAGCTGGAAGTCATTCTTAGGCCTTGACAAAATACCCTCCTCCCTAAATGAAACTATTTATTACGTGGTTGGTACAAAGTATGAATGCAGTATTTCATGATTGAATGTATCCTTTTATTGTAAAAAATAAGGAGTCATTTCTGGTTGTAAGATGAGTAGAATTTAGAATCTAGCAGCAATGTATTTGTCCTGTCATTTTCCCAATCCAGAATTTCTTTGGTGATGTACATAGTGCAATAGTTAAGAATATGCCCTCTCGAGGCCGACCAACCTGCATGTGTATGCCTGGTCACTTCGTTTTTACCCATAAGACCTTGGCAACATTTAACATCCACAAGTTTATTTTCTCATATGTAAAATGGGAATTCTTCAATTGCCAGCTTTGTTCAGTTGTTGTATAGGAATAAAATTAGCTTATGTGTGGATAGAGCTTATCACGGCATTAGGTACCCAAGAAGTGCTCAATAAATATTAGTTATCATTATTCATCCATTAACAAATGTTCACTGTTATAATACCACTACCAGAGAGTATCATACACTGTTCAGGCTACTGTAACAAAATGCCACAACCTGGTGGCTGATAAATGATAGAAATCTATTTCTCACAGCTCTGGAGGTTAGAAAGTCCACGGTCAAGGCATTAACAGATTTGATGTCTGGTAAGGGGCCATTCCTCATAGATACTGCATTCTCACTACTTCCTCACAGAGTTGAAGAGGTTAGCTAGGTCTATGAGGTTTCTTTTATAAGGGCACTATTCCCAAAAATCACCCTCCAGATGGCTCCACCTCCTAAAATTATTGCCATATGGCTTATAATTTGTTTTTATTATTGTTATTATTTTAAGGATTTCAACATATTAATTTTGAGGAAACTTAAGGAAACACTCAGATTATAGCATAGAGCAAATTTCATTGACACTGCACCCTAAACAGAATAGAGGGCTTATAATTCCAACATGTCCGTGTTTCTTTGCCTTATTTATTCCCATCTTCCAATTTGTTCTTAGGCACTTCGGGGAGAAATTGCACCTCTTAAAGAGAATGTAAACCACATCAATGACCTTGCTCGCCAGCTGACCACGTTGGGCATTCAGCTCTCACCATATAACCTCAGCACTCTGGAAGATCTGAATACCAGGTGGAAGCTTCTGCAGGTAGGCACATTATGAGCATGATTGCTCCTTATTACAATAAAATAACATACAAGTAAAGTTTGTTTGGAAGAAATAATAAAAGTAATTTCTTCATTTCATGTTGACAGTAATGTTTTGTGAGGGTAGAATATTTCATATTGCTTGATAAGTCCCTATGTAAATATTTTCAAGCTACTAATATTAATTTTGGAAATGCCTAAAAGTTAGACTTTAGTGTAGCTCGCAATAAACGTGGGAAATAATGGCGAATCATGATGGGACAGTATTGTATTCTAATCCTAGTAAGAACTCAGAAAGTAGTTATAGTGGTAGAAGTACATTTATGTATTCCCTCTGAAAAAGATACTGTTATCCCTCCAAACTATAAAACTCATTTAATAATAAAATTAGATAATCATTTTCTCTCCTTTCCAACTTTATAGGATGCAAATAGTGTGCTCCTGAGGACAGAGAGCAAATTGGGTTTTAAAATATTTGCTTTTGAAGTTTTAATAAGGAAAAATGATAAACCAAATTACTTTCCCATCGACAGTCCATTTAAAAGTGATTGAAAGTTTTGCAAGCCGGGTGTGGTGGCACATGCTTGTAATCCCAGTGGCTCAGGAGGTGGAGGCAGGAGGACTGAAAGTTCAAGACCAGGGGCATTCTGCATAACTTTGTGAGACCCTGTCTCAAAAAGTAGAAAAATGGGCTGGGGGTGCAGCTCAGTGGTCCAGCACTTGCAAAGCATGCCATCGTGAGGCCTGGGGCTCAACCCCCAGTACCACAAAAAGAAGTCTTGTTAAAAAACTTGCTAAATCTTTAATAAAAATATCTTCCAAATTCAAGACCTCTTGAAATCTCATATAATTTAATTCTGGTTGAGATAGATAGTCTTGAAATATTTGTATAATAGATTATTATAAGTGGCTTTGACTAAAGCAAGACAATATAGTTAAGTAATTATATGCCTTTCTATGTCTATTGGCTCCATAGTTGTTCAATGCTATTAAAATCTTATCAGTTTCATCCTTCATATGTTTTTCATTTTAAGCACAAATAAGGAAAGTAATAAGTATCCAAAGAAAATCAATGGCCATATTTGTTCCATTCAAGCGCTCAAATTATATTTTAAATTATATTTTAGCCAAATGATACATAAGATTTCAAAATGGGGTACAATATTTGTGACAGGTGCACTTAAATCTACAAATTAAGCCAAAAGATATGACTGATAGGAAATTTTTTTAAATCAACATTATGTGGTCCATTTTAGTTGCACTATTCATTTAAATGTAAAGTATGAGAAAGTATTAACAAGTTATTTTTATCCATTTTACCATGAATAAAAACTAGGTTAGAATTACAAGGCAGTGCATGTAAGGAGATAGTGTGGTATACTAAAAAGAGCATTGGAGTGAATATTAGGAGGACTGTGTTCAAACATAAGCTCAGCCATTACTTAGTTAACTTGGCAAAGCCAGTTAACCTCTCTCAGCTTCAGTTCTCCTCATTTTTAAAATGAGATCATCCATTTTGTCTAAGGCCAAATTCAGTTCAAGTCTATGGTTCTGTACCTGAATATCTGGGAAAGTTACACATGTGACAAAATTTAATTTAGAACAAATGAAGATGCTTCTTCTATATAATACAGATGTGGCTGTTGGAATTCTGTTTCTCCTTCTACAAGTCTAAATTTAAACCGTTTCCCCCAAGCCCACATAGACACAGCCTTCCCACATTAAACAGTTTTATCAGTTTTTGGTATATGCTCTTATTGTAGCAAATTTCACATTTCCATTTTTGAGCATGACCTTAAGGGTATACTTAGAATATGTTTGTAACAAAAAGTGGATAAATCCAAGATTAGGGTTTGCACATAACCATACTTTTCTTTGATCATAATTCTAACCACTCTGCTACATGATTCTAACCACTCTGCTGTTTTATAAATATGAATTCTTATTTAGAAATACATCAAAGCAAGAAATGATGTTTCCATCAAATAACTTTATTCCATTGCCAGAAGAACAACTCATAGTCCTGTTGAGAATATTTTACATTTGGAGAAGTGCATATAAAACTAAAGCTTTATCCAGCTTCTGTGGTGGGAAGCTTGGGCCTATCATCATTATGACATTTTTGTACAAAAAGAAAGAATTTAGTCACCTACAGCACTCTTTGGGTTGGCAAAAATCATATTAAAAACCAAGTACAAGTTCATGTTTCCCTCTGCCAAGGCAAAGCAAAATTGAGAAATAGACAGTTGAAGTAGTAGAAAAGCAGATGTAAAAGTAAGAAAGGAAAAAAAATGTCTTAAACTTGGGCAAAATAGTATAATGGAAGGAAGAGAGTTATATGCTGTCAGACTTTGTCTTTCTTAACATCAGAATATCCTGTGTTTACTTATATAATACATTAATTTTCATTTTAAAGAAAGCCTTGCTGGCATTTTACCTGTGTATAACATCAGTGAAAGTGGTGGAAACAGGTAAGCAATATATAGGTGGCCATTAATGGTAAATAAAGACACAGTCACAAATTACCTGTATGTAGAAATAGAATATAATATACAGAGGGCTCCAAATTTATTTCAAATCCACTTATTGTTGTTGTTAGGTGCTGTCGAGTCGAGTCCGACTCATAGCAACCCTATGTAGAGCAGATCGAAACACTTCCGATTCTGTGCCAGGCAAACGATCTTATTTATGTTTAAGCCCACTGTTGCAGTGGGCTTATGTTCCTCTTTTGCGTTGACATGCCACTCTTCCAAACATCCTTCTCCAGGGATTGTTCTCTCCTGACTACATGTCCGAAATATGTAAGACACAGTTTGGCCATTTTTGCTTCCAAGGAGCACTCTGATTGTACTTCTTCTATAGAAGTATAGAAACCATTGGTTTGCCTGTTCATAATTTCCCGTGGGAATACAATCCTATTTTCTCCCTCAGAGTCACTGTTGGGATGGTTATTACTACTTGGCTAGTTCATAGTATGTTTATGGTATAGGAAACCATCATTCCTTGCAGTTACAAAGAGTTACCATACACTCTCATTTAATCATCACAACATTATGATTCTGTATTATGATTATTTTTACATGAGTCTTCACTTTTATAAGGAAACAGAGACTTAGAAACATTAAATGACATAACCACAGTCACATAGGTTGTAAATGTGGCTCAAAATCTAAGTCAAGCAGGGTGCACTGGCAAATACCTGTAATCCTAGCTACTCAAGAGGCTGAGGCAGGAAGATCACAAGTTTGAGGTCAGAGGGAGCCTAAACAACTTAGTAAAACCCTATCTGAAAATTTTAAAAAAATTTAGAAAGGATCTGGGGTATGGCTCAATGGTAGAACACTTTCCTAGCATACACAACGCCCTGGTTTCAACCCTCTAGTACTGCAAAACAAATAAAAAAGAAAGGAAAGAAAAAAGAAAAAAATCGGAATCAAGTCCTCTGAACTGCCCTTTTTGTTTCTTCTTCTTAAAGTCCTGTTAAAATTGAACCTAACAGAGTCATCCTTTAAATATATTTTGGGCAACACAAATGTGAAGTACTTCACTTTTTTTCCTCTCTTCTTAAAATGATTCTTGGGTATGTTAACTTTGAAATCTTCCTTTAATAAACCAATGGATTAATAAGCCTAGTTTAATGTACCTTTAAAAATCACACTTATAGTTTCAAATATAAAAAATTTAAGCATCATATTCCTCCTCACCCCTAGAACTCCACAATTGTCTTAAAATCAATCAAAAGTGATTTTAATGAATTAACCCTTAAAGCAGAGCCAACGCTAACATTTGATCAAGTAGAAATGTATATCAAAACCAATTAGGGTGAAAGTTAAAATGAGAAGCCTTTTTCAATTTTGAGATAATACACATATTGTATGGTCTGGTCATATTCTTTATTCATCAAACACAAGTAGTAGCATACAAGGAAATAGTCTACCATTTCTCCACATTCCCAAGTAAATCTGCAGATAGCAGCAAAACCTACAAATACACTTTAATGTAAGGAGATCATGCCTTACTGACTGTAGGGACTTATGGAATGTGAACATTTGAAAAAATGAATAACATGAAGACATTTCTAGGTATGAAATTTTTTAAGTATGTTCAAGAATAGTATCATGAATTATGTATTTTTTAAAGGTTTCCTAAGATTCTTTCAAAGTCATGCAGATATCATTATATGCCATCTGCACACCACTGTGGTAACTTTCTCCCACGGGGCTGTAGAATCTTATATTCTGCACACTCTATTCTTTCTTTTATTCTTTCCTTCTTCATTCTTTCAATCAACATTGAGCATCTACTATATACCAAAAGGACATGGTAGTCATTCTATTTTGCCCAAGAGCATAGTGACCAGAACTCTCTTTCCAGCTTATGTCCTCTTAAGAAAAGCTTTATAGTTAGGTTTTCTTTTATTGTTCCTATAATGGTTCACCCTCTCTCCCTTTCTCCATGTTAATACACCCACATATGTATTGTTGTTGTTAGGTGCCGTGGAGTCAGGTCCAACTCATAGTGACCCTATGCACAACAGAAGGAAGCACTATCCAAATCTATGCCATACACATGATCATTTTATGTTTGAGCCCATTGTTGCAGTCACTGTGTTTCTTCTCATTTTGAGTCATGACACATCAGCAAAAGGAGGTCCCAGGGGCTTTACTCCATTCTTTTTATTAAGGTAGATTCTACTTTGAGGAGGCAACTCTTCCCCAGTCATTGCTTAAATGTCTTCTAGCCTGGGGAGCTCATTTTCCAGCACTATATTTGACAGAGCTTCTCTGCTTTTCACAGAGTTTTCAATGGATAATTGTTTGGGGGCAGCTATCAACAACAACAACAATTGTTTCGGAAGTGGGCTATGCACACTATTGTAGCACTGAAACTACAAAAGCAACACCTCTTCAGATGTCTGGTTTACAATTTCTTCAATAATTTCTGACAGAGTAGATTCCATTGTATAATGGTGAGCACTCTGGACCCTGAATAATTTCTGCCAGGGAATTTGGCTTATGTTGTCCTGTTACCGAGAGTTGTGAGAGGGCATGGCATCATAGTTTCCTGGCCAATGGAAGCACATGCATGCCTCCATTTTTTAAAGAAACTAAAGTATTTAGTTTTAAAAAATTTAAAATTCCAGCACAGAAGTTTATGTTCTTTACTATAGTGAGATAAGTTTTCTAATGTGTCTTCTATATGTATGCATAGTTTGTCCTTACCAATATTGCACATAGGACTTGCTCCTTTAAATATGTTAACAGATTTTGAACATTTTCCTCACACTCTTCTTTTTATGATGATCCTGTACTAATTGCTTTACATTATGGAGTCCCTTCTAGGCAGGGAGCCTAGGTGAGCTGTACCATATGCTCCTACAAATAATGTGAGCTTATTACTACCTGAAGGTAAGAAGAGGACATTCACATTCTTCACTTCAGTTTTGCTAAGTAATGGTTCTAGTGATGTCTTTCTTGTGCATCCTTCCTTGACTTTTTCTTCAGCAAGACCTAAATTACTCTGCTTGTGATTAGGCCATTGAACTTAGGCTCAGGCCATTCTCCAAGGAAATATATTTTCCTGCATCAGTGGTTCTCACATTTTAATATGCATCATGGTCACTTGGAAGGTTTATTGGAAACTAGGTTTTTGGGTTCCCTCTGCAAAGATTCTGATTGACTAAGACTGTGGTGGAGTTTGAAATTCTGCATTTCTAACAAAGTCCTAAGTGTGGCTGCTGGAACTGATCTGGGGATCACACTTGGAGAACCATTGTCAGGGAGTCAAGTTTAAAAGATTAAAAAAATATAACTTATGTCAGATGCTTCAAGAGGTTTAAACTCTACTTGAGGTATAATGCCATGCAGAAAGCTCTATTTTAGAGGAATATTGTAGTGCAACAGAACCATGGAGACACAAGTGCTTACCTTTCCTTTGAGACAGAAAGGGGAGGGTAAATAGAAACTTGGAGGATGAAGGGAAATTGATATGACATTCCCAGTAAGATGATTTGCTCCTTTATGAATTTATATTTACTGTATTTCAAATCACATTATCTGTAACTGTGCTATCCAATATAGTAGGACTACATATGGCTTTTGAGCCCTTGAATGTAAACAGTCCAACTTTAGATGACTTGTAATATAAAATACCCATCAGTTTTCAAATATTTAGTACAGCAATGTAAAATATCTAACATTTTTATATTGATTACATGCTCAGTCAATGGTATTTTATGTATTTAGTTAAGTAAAATATGTCATAATGAATTTCACTCAGTTCTTTTTTGTGATTGTTCAAACTTGGGGTATTTTTCCTGAAAATGAATAAAATGACCCTGTCACTTCAACCAAAATAACTGACAGTGTTTCTTTTTATATATTCAGTGTTCCTACTAGAGCATTGTAAATTACACATGTAACTTTCACTGTATTTGCATTGGATAGCACTATTCTAGAACAGAGTTCTCAGAATCTAAGGTGGCTAAGAATCACCTAGAGAAATTGTTAACACTCCCCCAGAGATTCAGTAGGTATTGAGTGAAGTCTATGATTCTGCATTTCTATTAGGCTCCCAGGAGTTTCTGTTATTCTGTGACCACATATAGAAGTCTCTTTCCCATTCTATGGATCATGGGGTTTTATAGATAAATATAAAAATTGATTTTACATCAAGCATTATTTGTAGCTTGAGTGCAAAATTGTTTTGACTGTATGCCACTATTTCTTCTAAAGAACGTAATTGTGTTACTAAATTTACATAGATTTTTATCAGCGGATCACTTTTTCTCAATTTATCGATACTAAGTAGTACTTCTATCACGTAAGAATTTTCCCATTTTAGGAATGTTAATAAGGGATCCACATGGTTTAAAAAATAGAAAGCTAAACCCCCTCCAAAAAATATTGCAGTAACATGTAGGAAAAACAGCTCTAACACATTCTAAACTATAGGTTGCTCTTTTTAAATGATATCAACTATAGCATCTAGCCTGATATTCCCACTGGCAGGAATTTTTAAAAAGCCGAAGTTAAAGGAAATGAAAAGGACAAAGAAGAAAGAAGAACATGTTTGTTTTTTAAAAGGTTAGGTCACAGAAGGATTTGTTGATATTAGGAATAGAATGACCCGTGAAAAAAGGGCAATAAAGTTGTAGGAAAACATCCTTTCAATAAGGAGAGAACAATCATTTATGCTTAACCTGAACTCTGTAAAAAATTAAGGAGAAAAAGAAAAAGAGGAGGGAGGAACAGGTGGAAGAAAAGGAGGAGGAGGAGGAGGAGAGGAAGGAGGAGCAGGAGAAAGAAGTTAATGGGATCCTTTAAAGAAAAAAAGGAAGGTATAAATCTACATGCTCTGGATAGTAACAGTGCTTGGAACACTCTGAGGTCAGAGTGTGTTATTGAGCTTAAGAACATTTGCTTTCCAATGTTATTGTAGTTACTTGTACTTAATTCAGGAGGAATGGTGCTGAAATTGCTCAGGTAACCTTGAAAGTAGCATGGCCCAGATGTTCCAAAATCTGTCCTTCTCATCCCAAAAGAAGATCTAGTTTTCAAGGACATTTTCTATATTTAAAAAAATGGGGCTTCAGGATATATAGGACTATAGGGAGATGAATGAATGATGTAGGGAAGGGAATGTGACAAAAAGAAATTATGTTTGGTACAAAATGGGAATTGGGCCACCAGGAGTCAAATATTTAGAAATTTAAGAGACTGAAAGGCGTATTATTTTTTCAGACAGTTTATAAAGTAAACCCTAATTATTATGAAGTATTCGTTACTTGATTGCTTGATCTTTATGTATACTACATAATTTCTAATTTGTTTTAATCAAGAATTATTTTTGTTTATTCTGGAGCTAGCTATTACAGTAGTGATATGAGAGTTTTATTGTTGTTTTTGAAAATGGAATGTGTCACTGTTAAATGTGTTTGCACAGCAAATTTACCTCTTCATGCATGCATTTTTTTATTTTCCCAATATCTAATTCCTTTCTAGAAATATGTATATAATCTGGGGGTTTAAAATTGCCATAGTGCTCTTATTTTCTCATTCTCCCTTATTCTACAACTGATGTTTGCCCTTGCCTCCAATTCCTCACTGCTTTATTCTTTATTTTTCTAAGTGTCTTTCTTCTTGGATCTGACCTCTCCTGCCCTGGAGTTTGACCCCGCCCACGCTTTCCACTCCATTTGTTTGCTCTGGTTGTTTTCCTCATTGCTTTTCCCACTCTCCTGCTGTGTGTGAAACACTCCACCAGCAGCTGCTCCCAGTTCCCATGCTACGTCATGCCCAGCATTCAAAGAGCTGCTGTTCTCATATTTCCACCAGCAAGACGCCCCCTCTCCTCCTTCACTGCACATTCCTCCAGAAAGTAGAAAGAAGCCCCTTTCAGGCCATATGAAAAGCTGCATGTAAAGCCAACTCTGTTAGGAGAATGGACACAGGCTTCCAAAATTCAGAAATGCTATGTTCGAAGATAAATACCACAAAGCAAATTTCAAATTACTGTAGTTTATCATAATACTTCTTTATTTTTATAAATTAGAAAAATGTTCTTAAAATAATTATGATATAAATTCTCTTATCACAATTTATTAATTTAATGAGATAGGTATAATAAAATAAAAAGTGGAAATAAAATATATTTGAAAGTGACTATAATCAAGGAAATACAGCCTTTACACAGAGTCATATGTGATTTGGCCAATGTGTTCATATAATATAAATTTGAGAAAACTTGATTTTAGTGAATATTACGCCTTATAAAGATTAATAATGAGCAGTTACTGCATGCCATTTGCTATTCTAAGCACTTTTACATCTACTAGTGCTTTCAAGCCTCACAATAACTATGAAATAGATACTACTTTTATCCTCATTTTACAGATAAGCAGAGACAAACAACCAAAGGATTAGGTGACTTGTCTAACCTGGTCATACATAAGTAGTAAATGAGAGATCCAGGACTTGAACCCAGGCAGTCAAGCTGGAGAATCTATCAGAACTATTAACTAGACAATTCCACCGGCAGATACAATTTTGGATGGGCATGACAAGATTTCCTCTTAGTTTATAATCTAGACTTTTAAACAAAAATATCTTGACCCTGATATATGTTAATTTGTAAGGAATCACCTGGATTAAGTGTGGAAGAAATGAGCATTTAAAGTAGGAAGATGATATGAATTTCAGACCACAATCTCAAGACTATCCTGTTTAATTTAGAGCATGAATCATTCACAAACTAAACTCTCAAACCATCTTCTGTAGGACCAGAAGAGTTTAATTGTCAGACTCTTCTTGACGTGAGTAGACAGACTCCTTCATTTAGTCATGCATGCAATAAGTTTTGTCTGCTATCTATTCTTTGCCTGCGGCCATAGCCCTGTGGCATCTGATCCCCTCAGATCTCAGAAGGGTAAGCAGGGTTGGGCCTGGTTAGTACTGAGATGGGAGACCACCTGGGAACACCAGGTGTTATAGGCTTGGGAGATGGACCCAGCAACCCACTCCCAAAAATCAATATGCCGTTGAAAATCCTATGAACAGCAGAGGAGCACTGCCTGTTGTATGCAGGGTTGCTATGAGTTGGACACCGACTCTACAGCACCTAACAACAACTCTGTTCTTTGCCAAAGTCTGTGTATCAAGGACTGAGTGGAAGAAAAACCCTTTCTTCCCACATAGAGGCTATAGTGACAGTTTCTTGGGAAAACAAATATTATTTTTTAATGCCTCATGTAATAATTACAAATTGCATTAAGTCAAAAGAAAATGCAGAATACTACCAGAGCATCCAGTGAGAACTTAAGGGTGTGTGTGTGTTTTGGAGTGAGGGTGGGAAGAAGGAAAGGACAATCAGAAAGCCTTCCCAGAGACCAGCCTTCAAGCCAAAACCTGAGGGATGAAGAAAGCTGAGTGACTTTGCTATGCATCTGTAGCTTTTAGTTTAAATGGTCAAGAGCTTAGAACTAACAAACAGAGTAATAAAATTCTTGAACGTAAGTTTGATATCTAGGGATCAGCTGAAGTCATGGATGGCTGAGTTAATGTATAATGAAGTCATATCTGAGGAAAGTATCTTTTCATTTTTGTAGACAGCATCCTATTTGCTTTGTTCATGATATTTATAAATATCTAGCACCGGCCATGGTGGCTCATACCTGTGATCCCAGCAACTCAGGAGTCAGAGGCAGGAGGAACCCAGGTTTGAGGACAGAGGCAGCCTGCATAACTTTGTGAGACCTTGTCTCAAGATAAAAAATAAAAAATTGGTTGTGGGTGCAGCTCAATGGTAGAGCACTTGCAAAGCATGTGTGAGGCCCTGGGTTTAACCCTCTAAGTACAAGAAAGAAGGAAAGAAAGGAAAGAAAAGAAAAAGAAAATCTATAGTGATGTTTTTGTTGACTTGTTTACCGAAAGTCTGTGTCCCCTATCTGAATGTCAGCTCCATAAGAGCAGAAACCCTTAATACCATACGTATTGACACTTAGAGGTTTAGCTGTGTTGGTAAAGTACTTGCTCTGCATACTCTGAGACCCTGGATTCAATCCCAAGCACTGCAAAAATGGAAGAAGGACCTGGCAGCCCACTACTGAAACAATCAGCCATTGAAAACCCTATGGATAGCAGTGAAGTACAGTCAGATAGACTGCCTCTTTCATTCTGTTGTACATAGGGTTGCTATGAGTCGGATCCGACTCCATAGCACCTAATAACAATGACTGACACTTGGCAGCAGGACTTCAAAACCACAAAAATCAATTTCAGGTTTGGGTGAGGGTTCAATATGTTAAAATGTAGAGAATTCGAGTTAGGTTTGGGTCAGGGTTTAAAATTTTAATCTTGGCTGATGCCATGCCTATAATCCCAGCTACTAGGGAGACGGAGACAAGAGGACCATAAGTTCCAGACCAGAGGCAGTCTGTGTAATTTGGTGAGACCTTGTCTGAAAAAGACAAAAAAAAAAAAAAATGGGCTGAGGGTGCAGCTCAGTGGTCCAGCCCTTGCAAAGCATGCAAGCACTAGGCCCTGGGTTCAACCCCCAGTACCACAAATAAATAAATAAATAAATAAATAAATAAATAAATAAATAAATATTTAATCCTACGTATATATAGATGAATAATTTTTTTCAATATTTTTCAGTTTTTGTGTCTAATAGGTAATGACCCACACACCAAAATAAGAAACATTTAAGAACTGAACATGAGTCCAGTTTTTCACTGAGTTCAGGTTTGTGCTCAAGGTCAGAAAAAATTTTTTTAAATGTGTGAACAGGAACTGTTTCAGGGTTTGGGTAGCCCTACTATTTATACGTAGGATTTTAAACCTGAGCCCTAACTGAACTCAAACCTTCTAGATTTTAACATACAGAACCTGCCCCCCTGAATTTGAACCCAGTCTCTATGGGTTTAAAGCCCTACTAAGCAGTGTTTTTTTATATAATAGGAATTCAACAAATATTTCATGAGTAGATGGATGCATGAGAGACTAAGTGAAATGTTATTGAACATTGTAAAAATAAGCAGAAAGTTATACCATAGAGGGGAAATTAGGAAATAAAACTATAATTTTTGAAGAAATATTACTCAGGCCTAGATGTGTAGATTGATAAGGCTAACAAACACTAAAAATAATTTTCCAAAAATTCCAAGAAAGCCTATAATTGATCAAAACTGAAATATTCGTCTTTTAGTCTATGGTGATCATGGTTTACCTATATCCTAGACCTTTATCAACAATTAATGATATATGTCCTCAAAAAGGCATGGAATATACTTTGTTACCATTGAAGCAAAACTAAATTGAATAGCTTCTCTATTTTTTAAAACAGACTTCTTGCAGTATACTTAACATGTATATATATAAAAGTTTCCTTGTGCCCTTGGTAATACTTCCTTCCTGTCCTTCCCCTGCCTCCCGGCAAATGAATTTGCATTTTCTAGTTTTTTTTATGAATGGGACACACAATTTATACTTTGGAGAATTTTTTCAGTCAGTACAATTATCTTGAGATTCATTCTGGGTGTTGCATATCAATAGTTCTTGCATTTTTATTGCTGAGTATTATTCCATTGTACAGGTATGCCCCAGTTTCTTTCTTCTTTTTCTTTTTTCCTTTTTTTTTTTTTCAGAACTAGGGGTTGAACCCAGGGCTTGCACATGCTAGGCAAGCACTTCACCACTGACACTTAGCTGCATCCCCTCCCCTTTTTGAATTTTTGAGGCAGAGTATTGCTAAATTGTGCAGGCTGGCTCTGGCCCTGAACCTGTGATCCTCCTGAGTCACTGGGATTACAGGTATACACTTTGATGCCTAGCTCTCTTTATCCATTTACTCTTTAATGGACTTTTGGGTTGTTTCCATTTTGGGACTATGACAAATAAGGCTTTTATGACCATTTATGTACTAGTGTTTTTATAGACATATATGGTACTTTCATTTGTCTTGGGTAAATGCACAGGAAAGGAACAGCTGCATACCATAAGGCTAGTATGTGTTTAACTCCTTAGGAAATTGCAGAGTTGTTTCCCAAAGCAGTTATACCAATTAACATTCTCACCAGCCAGTGTGCGTGAGTTCTAGTTCCTCCACATTCTCCCCAAAATTTAATATGGTCAGTATTTTGAGTTTTAGTTATTTCAGTAGATTTGTAGTGGTATCTCATTGTGGTTTAACTTTCCATTTCCCTAATGACTAATGATATAGCCACTTCAACATCCGTATAACTATTGTTGTAATATAATTTTTTTCGTCCTTTCTCTTTTTACCTATTTGTGTCATTATACTTAATGTGCATTTCTTATAGACAACACGTAATTGGATCTTGCT
>VMDO01033864.1:0-17532 GCA_007922755.1 Pedetes capensis | reverse complement strand
ATCACTGAGAAAAACCCTAACACTAACTCGAAGATGAACCCTAACATTTGCCCTTAAACTTAACTCTAAACCTAACCCTATCCATAACGGGCAACAGAGTTCACAGATATTGCACTTGAATTCAAATTTCTGTGATTCCCTAAATTAAACACTCCCCATTGAACAGATATGTTCCCTGATAATGATCAAAACATTAACATGAAACATAAACCTAACACTAGCCCTAAACCTAACCCTACGCCTAAACCTAGCCAAAAACCTAACCCTAACATTAACCCTAAACCTAGGCGAAACCAAAATTTAACCCGAAACCTAACCCTAGGTAAAACCCAATCCCTAAACCTAACCATAACCCTAGGGGAAGCCCTAACCCTATCCCTAAACCTAATCGTACCTGAAACCTTAAACCTAACCCTAACTTTGCCAAAACCCTAACCCTAACTCTCAGCCTAACCCTAAGTGAAACCCTGACTCTATTCCTATGCCTAACACTAACGCTAAACCTAACCCTAGGAGAAACCCTAACCCAAATACCGACCCAAACCCATGGTGAACCTTAAATTTAAACCTAAACCTAACCCTCGGTGAAACCGTAACCCTAACACAAACCATAACCCCAAACCTAGCTGAAACCCTAACCCTATCCATAACCCTAACCCTAACATAACCCTAGGCAAAACCATAACCCTAACCCTAAACCTAGGAGAAACACTAGACCTAAGCCTAAGCATAGCTGAAACCCTAAACCTAACCCCAAACCTAGCTGACACCCTAACCCTAACACCTTCTCTAAACCTAGGTGAAACCCTATACCTAACACTAACCCAGCTGAAACCCTAACCTAAACCACAAACCTAACCCTCGCCAAAACAATAACACATCATTAATCCTATCCTGAACACTAATCCGAACACTCACCCTATTCTGAGACACTGCATTCATACACTGTGGTTATTTTCAAATGTTGTATGGTGGTCTAAGTGAAACCATCCAATTGGCACATATCCCATCCCTAAGCACAACCCTAGCAATGAAAGAAACATCACCATAATATTAGCCCTCACCCTAAACCCTCACCCTAAACGTAACCCTAACTTAAGACATTGTATTCAGACATTGCAGTTGAAATCCAATTTGTGTGATTCCCTAGGTTTAACACTGCATGTTCCATAGATCCCTTCCCTGTTTACTATCTTAACCCTAAAATGAAACATAACCCTAATCCTAGACTTAACCCTAACACTCACCATAAACATAGAGCTAACCCTAACCCAAAACCTCATCCTTAACCTAACCCTATCTCTTACCCTAACACTAACGCTAATCTGAGAGACTGCACTCAGACACTGCAGTGGAATGCCAATTCGTACAGTGCTCTAAATGTGTACTTCCCAGCTGCACATATCCTATTCCTGAGAAAAACCCTAACACTAACTCGAAGTCTAACCCTAACATTTGCCCTTAAATGTAACACTATCCCTAACCCTATTCATAACGGGCAACAGAGATCACAGATATTGAAGTTGAATTCAAATTTCTGTGATTCCCTAAGTTAAACCCTCCCCGTTGAACAGATATATTCCCTGATAAAGATCAAAACATTAACACGAAACATAAACCTAACACTAGCCCTAAACCTAACCCTAAGCCTAAACCTAGCCGAAATACTAACCCTAACCCTAATCCTAAACCTAGGTGAAACCCTAAATTTAAACCTATAGCTAAACCTATGTAAAAGCCTAACACTAAACCTAACCCTATCACTAGGCGAAGCCCTAACACTATCCCTAAACCTAACCCTGGCTGAAACCCAAAACCTAAACCTAACTTTGCCAAAACCCTAACCCTAACTCTCAGCCTAACCCTAGGTGAAACCCTCACACTATCCCTACGCCTAACCCTAAAAGAAATCCTAACAGTAACCCTAAATCTAACCCTAGGAAAAACCCTAACCCTAACACAAACCCTAAACCTAGGCAAAAGCCTATATTTATCCCAAAACCTAAACCTAGGTGAAACCTTAACCCTAACACAAACCCTAACCATAAACCCAGCTGAAACTCTAACCCTATCCTTAACCCTAAACCTAGGCAAACCCTAATGATAACCCTAATCCTAGGACAAACCCTAACCCTAAGCCTAACCATAGCTGAAACTCTAAACCTAACACCTACCCAAAACCTAGGTGAAACCCTAACCCTAACCTTAGCTGAAACCCTAACCCTAACCCCAAACATAACCCTCACAAAACAATAACCCTAACTTTATTCCTATCCCGAACACTAACCAGAACACTAACACTATTCTGAGACACTGCATTCAAACACTACGGATATTTTCAAATTTCTATGGTGGGCTAAGTGAAACCCTCCAATTGGCACATATCCCATCTGTAAGCGCAACTCTAGCAATGAAAGAAACATCACCATAATGTGGGCCCTCACCCTTAACTCTAACCCTAACTTTAACCCTAATTTAAGACATTGAATTCAGACATTGGAGTTGAAATCCAATTTGTATGATTCCCTAGTTTTAACACTCCATGTTCCACAGATCCCTTGGCTGATTACTATCTTAACATTAACACGAAACATAACCCTAATCCTAGACTTAAAATTAACACTCACCATAAACATAGAGCTAACCCGAACCCAAAACCTCATCCTTAACCTGACCCTATCCCTTACCCTAAAACTAACAATAATCTGAGGGAATGCACTCAGACATTGCTGTAGAATGCCAATTCGTATGGTGTCCTAAATTTGAACTTCCCAGCTGCACATATCCTATCCCTGAGAAAAACCCTAACAATAACTCAAAGTCTAACCCTAATATTTGGCCTTAAACATAACTCTAACCCTAACCCTATCCACACCGGGCAACAAGGTTCACAGATATTGTAGTTGCATTCAAATTTCTGTGATTCCCTAAATTAAACACTCCCTGTTGAACAGTTGTATTCCCTGATAATGATGAAAACATTAACACAAAACATAAGCGTAACACTAGCCCTAAACCTAACCCTAAGCCTAAACCTAGCCAAAACCCTAACCCTAACCCTAACCCTAAACCTAGGCGAAACCCTAAATTTAACCCTAAACCCTAGGTACAACCCTATCCCTAAACCTAACCCTAGGCGAAGCCCTAACACTAACCCTAACCCTAACCCTAGCTGAAACCATAAACCTAAACGTAACTTTGCCAAAACCCTAATGCTAACTCTAAGCCTAACACTAGGTGAAACCCTCACACGATCCCTTAGCCTAACCCTAAAAGAAACCCTAACCCTAACACTAAACCTAACAATAGGAGAAACCCTAACCCTAACATGAACCCTAAACCAAGGCAAAACCCTAAATTTAAGACTAACACTAACCCTAGGTGAAACCGTAACACTAACACAAACCCTAAACCTAAACCTAGCTGAAACCCTAACCCTATCCATAACCCTAACCCTAGGCAAAACCCTAACCCTAACGATAACACTAGGAAAAACCCCAACCCTAACCCTAACCATAGCTGAAACCCTAAACCTAACTCTAACCCTTGCCGAAACCCGAAACCTAAACCTAACTTTGCCAAAATTCTAACCCTAACTCTCAGCCTAACCCTAGGTGAAACCCTCACACTATCCCTATGCCTAAAAGAAACCCTAATCCTAACCCAAAACCTAACCCTAGGAGAAACCCTAACACTAACACTAACCCTAAACCTAGGCGAACCCCTAAATCAAACCCTATCACTAACCCTAGGTGAAACCGTAACCCTAACACAAACCCTAACCAAAAACCTACCTGAAACCCTAACAATATCCATAACCCTATCCCTAGACAAAACCCTAAACCTAACCCTAACCCTAGGAGAAACCCTAACCCTAAGCCTAACCATAGCTGATACCCTAAAACTAACACTAACCCTAGCCGAAACCCTAAAACTAACACCTACCCTAAACATAGGTGATACCCTAACCCTTATGTTAATCCTAGCTGAAACCCTAACATGAACCCCAAACTTAACCCTCGCAGAAAAAATAACCCTAACATTAATCCTATCCCGAACACTAATCAGACCACTAACCCTATTCTAAGACACTGCATTCAAACACTGTGCTTATTTTCAAATTTGTATGGTGGGCTAAGTGAAACCCTCCAATTGGCACATATCCCATCCCTAAGCACAACCCTAGCAATGAAAGAAACATCACCATAATACTGGCCCTCACCCTTAACCCTAACCCTAACCGTAACCCTAATTTAAGACATTGTATTCAGACATTGCAGTTGAAATCCAATTTGTATGATTCCCTAATTTATGCACTCCATGTTTCACAGATCCCTTCCCTGATTACTATATTAACACCAACACGAAACATAAACCTAATCCTAGAATTAACACTAACACTCACCATAAACATAGAGCTAACCCTAACCCAAAATCTCATCCTTAACCTAACTCTATCCCTTACCCTAACACTAACGCTAATCTGAGAGAATGCACTCAGACACTGCCGTAGAATGCAATTCCTATGTTGCCCTAAATTTGAACCTTCCAGCTGCTCATATCCAATCACTGAGAAAAACCCTAACACTAACTCAAAGATGAACCCTAACATTTGCCCTTAAACTTAACTCTAAACCTAACCCTATCCATAACGGGCAACAGAGTTCACAGATATTGCACTTGAATTCAAATTTCTGTGATTCCCTAAATTTAAACACTCCCCATTGAACAGATATGTTCCCTGATAATGATCAAAACATTAACACGAAACATAAACCTAACACTAACCCTAAACCTAACCCTACGCCTAAACCTAGCCAAAAACCTAACCCTAACCCTACACCTAGGCAAAACACTAAATTTAACCCTAAACCTTACCCTAGGTAAAACTCTATCCCTAAACCTAACCCCAACCCTAGGTGAAGCCCTAACACTAACACTAACCATAACCCTAGCTAAAACCATAAGCCTAAACATAACTTTGCCAAAACCCTAACCCTAACTCTCAGCCTAACCCTAGGTGAAACCCTCACACTATCCCTACGCCTAACCCTAAAAGATACCCTAACCCTAACATAAACTTAACCCTAGGAGAAAGCTTAAGCCTAACACTATCCCTAAACCTAGGCGAAACCCTAAATTGAACCCTTACCCAAACCCTAGATGAAACCGTAACCCTAACACAAACCCTAAACCTAAACCTAGCTGAAACCCTAATCCTATCCAAAACCCTAACTCTAGGCAAAACCCTAACCCTAACTTTACGAGAAACCCTAACCCTAAGCCTAATCATAGGTGAAACCCTAAACCTAAACCTAACCCTAGCCGAAACACTAGCCCTAACACCTACCCTAAACCTAGGTGAAACTCTAACCCTAACCCTAACCCTAGCTGAAACCCTAACCCTAACCCCAAACATAACCCTCACCAAAACAATAACCCTAATATTAATCCTATCCCAAACACTAATCAGAACATTAACCCTATTCTGAGACACTGCATTCAAACACTGGTTATTTTCAAATTTGTATGGTGGGCTAAATGAAACCCTCCAATTGGCACGTATCCCATCCCTAAGCACAACCCTAGCAATGAAAGAAACATCACCATAATATGGGCCCTCACCCTTAACCCTCACCCTAAACGTAACCCTAACTTAAGACATTGTATTCAGACATTGCAGTTGAAATCCAATTTATATGATTCCTTAGGTTTAACACTCTATGTTGCACAGATCCCTTCCCTGATTACTATCTTAACACCAACATGAAACATAACCCTAATCCTAGACTTAAACCTAACTCTCACCATAAACATAGAGCTAACCCTAATCTAAAACCTCATCCTTTACCGAACCCTATCCCTCATCCTAACACTAACACTAATCGGAGAGACTGCACTCAGACAGTGCCGTAGAATTCAAATTCCTATGGTGCCCTAAATTTAAACCTCTCAGCTACACATGTCCTATCCCTTGGAAAAATCCTAACATTAACTCGAACTCTATCCCTAACATTTGCTCTTAAACTTAACTCTAACCCTAACCCTATCCATAACAGGCAACAGAGTTCACAGATACTGCAGTTGAATTCAAATTTCTGTGATTCCCTAAATTAAGCCCTCCCCGGTGAACAGATATATTCCCTGGTAATGATCAAAACATTAACATGAAACATAAACCTAATGCTAGTCCTAAACCTAACCCTAAGCATAAACCTAGACGAATCCCTAACACTAACGCTAACCCTAAACCTAGGCGAAACACTAAATTTAACCCTAAACCTAACCCTAGGTAAAACCATATCACTAAACCTAACACTAACCCTAGGCGAAGACCTAACACTAACCCTAACGCTAACCCTAGCTGAAACCCTAATCCTAAACCTAACTTTGCAAAGCCCTAAACCTAACTTTCAGCGTCACCCTAGGTGAAAACCTCACTTTATCTCTATGCCTAACCTAAAAGAATCCCTAACCCTAACCCTAAACCTAACCCTAGGAGAAACCCTAAACCTAACACTAACCCTAAACCTAGGTGAAAACCTAAATTGAACTCTAACCCTAACCCTAGGTGTAACCGTAACCCTAAACTAGCTGAAACCCTAACCCTATCCATAAACCTAACCCTAGGCAAAACCTGAACGGTAACCCTAACCCTAGGCAAAACCCTAACCCTACGCCTAACCATAGAAGAAACCCTAACCCTAACCCTAACCATAGCTGTAACCCTAACCCTAACACCTACCCTAATCCTAGGTGAAACCCTAACCCTAACCCCAACCTTAGCTGAAACCCTAAACTTAACCCTAAACCTAATCCATGCTGAAACAATAACCCTACCATTAATCCTATCCCAAACACTAATCAGAACACTAACTCTGAGACACTGCATTCAAACACTGGTTATTTTCAAATTTATATGGTGGGCTAAGTGAAACCCTCCAATTGGCACATATCCCATCCCTAAGCACAACCCTAGCAATGAAAGAAACATCACCATAATATTGGCCCTCACCCTTAACCCTATCCCTAACTGTAACCCTAACTTAAGACATTGAATTCAGACATTGGAGTTGGAATCCAATTTGTAAGATTCCCTAGTTTTCACACTCCATGTTGCACAGATCCCTTCCCTGATTACTATCTTAACACTAACATGAAACGTAACCCTAATCCTAGACTTAACCCTAACACTCACCATAAACAGAGCTAACCCTAACCAAAAACCTCATCCTTAATCTACCCTATCTCTTACCCAAACACTATCGCTTATCTGAGAGACTACACTCAAACACTGCTGTAGAATGCAAATTCCTATGGTGCCCTAAATTTAAACCTCCCAGCTGCACATGTCTTATCCCTAAGAAAAACCCTAACATTAAATTGAAGTCTAACCCTAATATTTGCCCTTAAACTTAACTCCAACCCTAACCTTATCCATAACGGGCAACAGAGTTCACAGATATGGCAGTTGAATTCAAATTTCTGTGATTCCATAAATTAAACACACCCCGTTGAACAGATATATTCCCTGATAATAATCAAAACATTAACACAAAACATAAATCTAACACTAGCCCTAATCCGAAATCTAAGCCAAAACCTAGCCAAAACCCTAACCCTAAACCTAGGTGAAACTCTATATTTAAACCTAAACCCTACCCTAGGTAAAACCCTATCCCTAAACCTAACACTAACCCTAGGCAAAGACCTAACACTAACCCTAAACCTAACCCTAGCTGAAAGCCTAAGCCTAAACCTAACTGCCAAAACCCTAACCCTAACTCTCAGCCTAACCCTAGGTGAAACCCTCACTCTATCCCTATGCCTAAAAGAAACTCTATCCCTAAACCTAAACCTAATGCTAGGAGAACTGCTAACCCTAAAACTAACCCTAAACCTAGGTGAAATTCTAAATCTAAGCCTAACCCTAACCCTAGGTAAAACTGTAACCCTGACACAAAACCTAACCCTAAACCTAGCTGAAACCCTAACCCTATCAATAAACCTAACTGTAGGCAAAACCCTAACCCTAACCCTAATCCTAGTAGAAACCCTATACCTAAGCCTAACCGTACCTGAAAACCTAAACCTAACACTAACCCTAGATGAAACCCTAACACTAACACCTACCCTAAAACTAGGTAAAACTCTAACCCTTACCAAACCCTAGGTGAAATCCTAACCTTAACCCCAAAACTTAACCCTCGCTGAAACAATAATTCTAACATTAATCCTATCCCGAACATGTATCAGAACACTAACCCTATCCTGAGACACTGCATTCAAAAACTGTGGTTATTTTCAAATTTGTATGGTGGGCTAAGTGAAACCCTCCAATTGGCACATATCCCATCCCTAAGCACAACCCTAGCAATGAAAGAAACATCACCATAATAAGGGCCCTCACCCTTAACCCTAACCTTAAACGTATCCCTAAATTAAGACATTGAATTCAGACATTGCAGTTGGAATCCAATTTGTATGATTCCCTAGTGTTAACACTCCAGGTTGCACCAGGTTGCTCCAGGTTGCCTTCCCTGATTACTATCTTAACACTAAGATGAAACATAACCCTAATCCTAGTCTTAATCCTAACACTCACCATAAACATAGAGCTAAACCTAACCCAAAACCTCATCCTTAACCAAACCCTGTCCCTTTTGCTAACACTAACACTAATCTGAGAAACTTCACTCAGACACTGCCGCAGAATGCAAATTCATATTCCCTAAATTTTAACCTCCCAGCTGCACATATCCTATCCCTGAGAAACACCCTAACACTAACTCAAAGTCTAAACCTAACATTTGCCATTAAACTTAACTCTAACGCTAACCCGATCCATAACGGGCAACAGAGTCCACAGATACTGCAGTTGAATTCAACTTTCTGTGATTCCCTAAATTAAACACTCCCCATTGAACAGATATATTCCCTGATAATGATCAAAACACTAACACGAAACATAAACCTAACACTAGCCCTAAACCTAAAGCTAAGCCTAAATCTAGCCACAACCGTAACCCTAACCCTAACCCTAAACCTAGATGAAACCCTAAATTAAACCCTAAACCTAACCCTAGATAAAACCCTATTCCTAAACCTAACCCTAACCATATGTGAATCCTTAACCCTAACCTGAACCCTAATGCTAACTGAAACCCTAAACCTAAACCTACCTTTGCCAAAACCCTAAACCTAACTCTCAGCCTAACCCTAGGTGAAACCCTCACACTATCCCTATGCATAAAGCTAAAAGAAACCCTAACGCTAACCCTAATACTAACCCTAGGAGGAACCCTAACACTAACACTAACCCTAAACCTAGGCAAAACCCTAAATTTAACTCTAACCCTAACCCTAGGTAAAACTTTAACCCCAATACAAACCCTAACCCTAAACCTAGCTGAAAACCTAACCCTATCCATAACCCTAACCCTACGCAAAACCCTAAGCCTAACCCTAACCCTAACCCTAGGAGAAACCCTAACCCTAAGCCTAACCATAGCTAATACCCTAAACCTAAACCTAACCATGGCCGAAACCCTAACCCTAACATCTACCCTAAACCTAACTAGGTGAAACCCTAACCCTAACCCTAACCCTAGGTGAAACTCTAAACCTAACCCCAAACCTAACCCTCGCTGAAACAATAACCCTAACAATAATCCTATCCGGAACACTAATCAGAACACTAACCCTATTCTGATACACTGCATTCAAACACTGTGGGTATTTTCAAATTTGTATGGTGGCCTAAGTGAAACTCTCCAATTGGCACGTATCCCATCCCTAAGCACAACCCTAGCAATGAAAGAAACATCACCATAATATTGGCCCTCACCATTAACCCTAACCCTAACCGTACCCTAATTTAAGACATTGAATTCAGACATTGGAGTTGGAAGTCAATTTGTATGATTCCCTAGGTTTAACACTCCATGTTGCACAGATCCCTTCCCTGATTAATATCTTAACACAAACATGAAACATAACCCTAATCCTAGACTTAACCCTAACACTCACCATAAACATAGAGCTAACCCTAACCCAAAACTTCATCCATTACCTAAACCAATCCTTTACCCTAACACTAATGCTAATCTGAGAGACTGCACAAAGACAATTCCATAGAATGCCAATTCGTGTGGTGCCCTAAATTTGAACCACCCAGCTGAAAATATCCTATCCCTGAGAAAAACCCTAACACTAACTCGAGGTCTAACCCTAACATTTGCCCGTAAACTTAACTCTAACCCTAACCCTATCCATAACGGGCAATAGAGTTCAAGGATATTGCAGTTGAATTCAAATTTCTTTGATTCCCTAAATTCAGCACTCCCCGTGGAACACATATATTCCCTGATAATGATCAAAACATTAACATGAATCTTAAACCTCACACTTGACCTACAACTAAACCTAAGCCTAAACCAAGGTGAAACCCTAAACCTAACCCTAAACCTAAACCTAGGCGAAACAGTAAATTTAACCCTAAACCTCACCATAGGTAAAACCCTATCCCTAAACCTAACCCTAACCCTAGGTGAAGCCCTTAACACTAAAGCTACCCCTAACCCTAGCTGAAACCATAAACTAAACATACCTTTGCTAAAACCCTAAACTTAACTCTCAGTCTAACACTAGGTGAAACCCTCACACTATCCCTACACCTAACCCTAAAAGATACCCTAACCCTAACATAAACTTAACCCTAGGAGAAAGCTTAGGCATAACACAAACCCTAAATCTAGGCAAAACCCTAAATTGAACCTTAACCCTAACCCTAGGTGAAATCGTAAACCTAACACAAACCCTAAACCTAAACCTAGCTGAAACCCTAACCCTATCCATAACCCTAACGCTAGGCAAAACCCTAACCCTAACCCTAGGAGAAACCCTAAACCTTATGCTAATCATAGCTGAAAGCCTAAACCTAACCCTAACCACAGCCGAATCCCTAACCCTAACATCTACCTTAAACCTAGGTGAAACACTAACCCTAACCCCAACATAACCCTAGGAAAAACCCTAACCCTAACACTAACCCTAACCCTAACCCTAAACCTAGGTGAAACATTTACCCTACCCATAACGCTAAACCTAGGCAAAACCCTAACCCTAACCCTAAACCTAGGAGAAACACTAACCCTAAGACTAACCATAGATGAAACCCTAAACCTAACCTTAACGCTAGCCAAAGCCGTAACCCTAACACCTACCATAAACCTAGGTGAAACCATAAATCTAACCCGAACCCTAGCAGAAACCCTAGCCCTAACCATAAAACTAACCCTCGCCAAAACAATAACCCTAAAATTAATCCTATCCTGAACACTAATCAGAACACTAACCCTATTCTGAGACACTGCATTCAAACACTGTGGTTGTTTTCAAATTTGTATGGTGGGCTAAGTGAAACCCTCCAATTGGCACATATCCCATCCCTAAGTACAACCCAAGCAATTAAAGAAACATCACCATAATATTGGCCTTCACCCTTATCCCTAACCCTAACCATAACCCTAGCTGAAGACACTGTATTCAGACATTGCAGTTGAAATCCAATTTGTATGATTCCCTAGATTTAACACTCCATTTTGCACAGATCCCTTCCCTAATTACTATATTAACACTAACATGAAACATAAACTTAATCCTAGACTTAACCCTAACAGTCACCATATACATAGAGCTAACCCTAACCCAAAATTTCATCCTTAACCTAACCCTATCCCTTACCCTAACACTAACGCTAATCTGAGAGACTGCATTCAGACACTGTATTGGAGTGCAAGTTGGTATGGTGCCCTAAATTTAAACCTCCCAGCTGCACATATCCTATCCCTGAGAAAAACCCTAACACTAACTCGAAGCCTAACAATAATGTTTGCACTTAAACTTAACTCTAACCCCAACCCTATCCATAAAGCGCAACAGAGTCCACAGATATTGCAGTTGAATACAAATTTCTGTGATTCCCTAAATTGAACACTACCCGTTGAACAGATATATTCCCTGATAACGATCAACACATTAACACGAAACATAAACCTAACACTAGACCTAAACCTAAAACTAAGCCTAAAACTAGCCGAAACCCCAAACCTAACCCTAACCTTAATCCTAGGTGAAACACTATATTTAATCCTAAACCTAAAACTAGGTTAAACCCTTTCCCTAACACTAACCCCAACCCTAGGCGAAGCCCTAACCCTAAACCAACCCTAGCTTAAACCATAAAACTAAACCTAACTTTGCCAAAACCCTAACCCTAACTCTCAACCTAACCCTAGGTAAAACCCTCACACTATCCCTACGCCTAACCCTAAAAGAAACCCTTACCCTAACCCTAAACCTAACCATAGGAGAAACCCTAACACTAACACTAACCCTAAACATAGGTGAAACCCTAAATTGAACCCTAACCCTAACCCTAGGTGTAACCGTAACCCTAACCCAAACCCTAACCCTAAACCTAGCTGTAACCCTAGCCCTATCCATAACCCTATCCCTAGGCATAATCCTAAACTTAACCCTAGGAGAAACCCTAACCCTTAGCCTAACTGTAGCTGAAATCCTACACTAACTCTAACACTAGCCGAAACCCTAACCCTAACATCTACACTAAACCTAGGTGTAACCCAAACCCTAACCCTAAACCTAGCTTAAACCCTAACCCTAACCCCAAACCTAACCCTAGCCATAAAAATAACCCTAACATCAATCCTATTCCGAACACTAAACAGAACACTAACCCTATTCTGAGACACTGCGTTCAAACACTGTGGTTATTTCCAAATTTGTATAGTGGGCTAAGTGAAACCCTCCAATTGGCACATATCCCATCCCTAAGCACAACCCTAGCAATGAAAGAAACATCACCATAATATTGGCCCTCACCCTTAACCCTAACCATAACCGTAACCATATCTTAAGACATTGTATTCAGACATTGCAGTTGAAATCCAATTTGTATGATTCCCTAGTTTTAACACTCCATGTTGCACAGATCCCTTCCCTGATTATTATCATAACACTAATATGAAACATAACCCTAATCCCAGACTCAACCCTAACACTCACAGTGAACATAGAGCTAACCCTAATGCAAAACATCATCCTTAACCTACCCATATCCCTTATCCTAACACTAACTATAGTCCTAGAGAATGCACTCAGACACTGCTGAAGAATGCAAATTCATATGGTGCCCTAAAGTTGAACCTCCCAGCTACACATATCCTATCACTGAGAAAAACCCTAACACTAACTCGAAGTCTAACCCTAACATCTCTCCTTAAATTTAACTCTAACCCTAACCCTATCCATAACGGGCAACAGAGTCCACAGATATTGCAGTTGAATTCAAATTTCTGTGATTCCCTAAATTAAACACTCTCCGATGCACAGATATGTTCCCTGATAACGATCAAAACCTTAACATGAAACATAAACCTAACACTAGCCCTAAACCTAAACCTAAGCCTAAATCTAGCTGAAACCCTAACCCTAACCCTAACCTTAAACCTAGGGGAAACCCTAAATTTTACCCTAAACCTAACCCTAGGTAAAACCCTATCCCTAAACCTAACCCTAACCCTAGGCGAAGACCTAACCCTAACCCTAAACCTAACCCTAGCTGAAAACCTAAACCTAAACCTAACTTTGCCAAACCCTAACCCTAACTCTCAGCCTAACACTAGGTGAAACCCTGACAATAACCGTATGTCTAAAAGTAACACTAACCCTAAACCTAAACCTAACCCTAGGAGAACCCCTAACCCTGAAACTAAACCTAAACCTAGGCAAAACCCTAAATAAAACACCAACACTAACCCTAGGTGAAATTGTGAGCCTAACACAAACCCTAACACTAAACCTAGTTGAAACCCTAACCCTACCATCACCCTAACCCTAGGCAAAGACATAAAACTAAACCTAACCCTAGGAGATGCACTAAACCTATGCCTAACCATAGCTGAAACCATAAACCTAACACTAACCCTAGCCAAAACCCAAACAATAACACCTACCCTAAAACTAGTTGAATCCCTAACCCTTACCCTAACCCTAGCTGAAACCCTAACCCTAACACCAAACCTAACCCTCACCAAAACAGTAACCCTAACATTAATCCTATCCTGAACACTAATCACAACACTAACCCGGTTCTGAGACACGGCAGTAAAACATTGTAGTTATTTTCATATTTGTGTGGTGGGCTAAGTGAAACCCTCCAATTGGCACATATCCCATCCCTAAGCACAACCCTAGCAATGAAAGAAACATCACCATAATATTGGCCCTCACCCTTAACCCTAACCTTAATCCTATCCCTAAATTAAGACACTGAATTTAACATTGCAGTTGGAATCCAATTTGTATGATTCCCTAGTTTTAACACTCCATGTTGCACAGATCCCTTCCCTGATTACTATCTTAACACTAACATGAAACAAAACCCTAATCCCAGACTTAACCCTAACAGTCACAGTGAACATAGAGCTAACCCTAACGCAAAACATCATCTTTAACCTAACCCTGTCACTTATCCTAACACTATCGCTAATCTGAGAGACTGCACTCAGACACTGCAGTAGAATGCACATGAGTATGGTGCCCTAAATTTCAGCCTCCCAGCTGCACATATTCTATCCCTGAGAAAAACCCTAACACAATCTCCACAGACATACGGGCACACATATGCCTGGACCCCAGACACGCCAGCGGGCATCCTAAGTCATCCCACTGCACTGTGGAGAAAGGTGAGGTCTGCGGAGGAGGATGAGCGCCACGTGGACAGAGTGCTCCTTTCTGGCAGAGTCTTGCGGGACAATTAGACACAATAAGAACAGTTTCTAGCGCAATTGCCGTGCATGGCAGACCTACTACAGACTCTCTCTGGGGGGTTGAATATCATCCCACCCACAAGAGGATTTGGTTCTCCCAAGTGGTCTCCCAAGTGGGCGGAAAGCTGCGCTGTGCCCCCAGCCCATATTTTTTACTTTTTGAGACAGGGGCTTGCTGGGTTGCACAAACATCCTCTGACCTCAGGCTTGTGGTCCTCCTGTCTCCGCCCCCCAAGCCGCTAGGATTGCAGGCGTGCACCACCGCACCTGACTAGAAGTGTTTAATAAGTGTGTGTGAGCGTGTATGCATGGTTTTGCTTTGTTTTTGTTTTGATTTTGTTTTGATTTTTTTTTGTTTCTTGGGGTTTTTGTTTTGTTTTGTTTTTGGTTTGGTTTTTTTGTTGTTGTTTGATTTTCTTGTTTTGTATGGGGGTATGAAACCAGGTCTTGCGCCTATTCGCTTTGTAGGTGCTGGACCGCTGCGCTGGGCCCCCACCCATATTTTTACTTTTTGACACAGGGTCTCTCTGGGTTGCGCAGGCTGCCTGTGATCTTGGGCTTACGATCCTCCTGCCTTCGCCCCCAAGCTGCTGGGAATGCAGGTGTATACCACCGCACATGAGTATAAGCGATTTTATACGTGGGTGGGAACGTGTATGGGTGAGGTTTTTTTTAAAATTTTTATTTGCTTCCTTCCTTGTTTTACTCTCTTCCCTCTTTCTATTCTCCTTCTCTTTTTCTTACACTATATATGCATCCTTGTATTAATTATTTTACCATCAGAGCCCCCACATGTCTGTCAGTTTGCCGTGGGGGCTTGCATGTTGCGATGAGGCGGAGAGCTCTGCCACTGTAACCTTAGACATGAGCAAGGTTACCCAAGGTGGACAGGTTTTCAGCTGAGCTTCCAGACTAAGACAGACTAGGGAGTAGGACCTGGTGAGCCACTCCCAAAACAACTAGCCATTGAAAACCCTATGGATAGCAAAGAAACACTGTCAAATATGGTGCCGGAAAATGAGGCCCCCAGGTTGGAAGGCACTCAAAAGACTACTGGGGAAGAGTTGGCTCCTCCAAGTAGTCTACCGTGATGAGGGAAATGGAGTAAAACCCCAGGGTGCTCAACGTGATGATGTGACATGACTCAAAATGAGGAGAAACAACTGTAAACATCCATTAATAACTGGAACATGGAATGTCCGTAGTATGAATCTAGGCAAATTAGAAATCGTTAAAAGAGAAATGGATCACATAAACATTGACATTCTAAGCATCAGTGAGCTAAAATGGACCGGCATAGGCCATTTTGAGTCAGACAGTCATATGGTCTACTATGCTGGGAACAATAAGCTAAAGAGACATGAGGTTGCATTCATCATCAAAAAAGACATTTCAAGATCGGTCATGAAATACAATGTTGTTAGTGATAGAATAATATCCATACGCCCACAAGGAAGGCCAGTTAATATGACTATTATTCAAATTTATGCCCCACAACTAAGGCCACAAATGAAGAAAGGAAAGACTTCTATCAGCTTCTGCAATCTGAAATAGATCAAACATGCAATCAAGACATACTGATAATCACTGGTGACTGGAATGCAAAGGTGGGAAACAAAGAAGAAGGCCCAGTAGTTGGAAAATATAGTCTTGGTGACAGAAATGAAGTTGGAGATCGCATGATAGAATTTTGTCGGACCAATGACCTTTTCATTGCAAATACATTTTTTCAACATCATAAACGGAGACTACACACATGGACTTCACCAGGAGGAACATACAGAAATCAAATTAACTACATATGTGCGAAGAGACGGTGGAAAAGCTCTGTACAAAATGTCAAAACAAGACCAGGTGCTGACTGTGGATCAAACCATCAACTTCTCATATGCAAGTTCAAACTGAAGCTGAAGAAAATTAGAACAAGTATACAAGAGCCACGGTATGACCTTGAGTATATCCCACGTGAGTTCAGAGACCACCTCAAAAATAGGTTTAATGCATTAGACACAAATGACAGGAGACTAGAAGAGTTGTGGCATGGCATAAAAGATATCATTCAAGAAGGAAGCAAAAAGTTCTTAAAAAGACAAGGAAAAGAGAAAAGACCAAAGTACATGTCAAGAGAGACACTGGACCTTGCCCTGGAACGTCGAGCAGCTAAAGCAAAAGGAAGACATGATGAAGTTAAGGAACTAAACAGAAAATTTCAGAAGGCAGCTCGAGAAGACAAAAACAAATATTATAATGACATGTGCAAGGAGCTGGAGGCAGAAAACCAAAAGGGAAGAACACACTCTGTGTTTCTCAAGCTTAAGGAAGTGAAGAAAAAATTGAAGCCTCGAGTGGCAGTAGTAAAAAATTCTACAGGGAAAATATTAAATGATGCAGGAAACATCAAAAGAAGATGGGAAGAATACACAGAGTCATTATGCAAGAAAGAGTTGGTAGATGACCAACCATTCCAAGAGGTTGCACATGAAGAGGAACCAATGGTGTTGAAGGACAAAGTGGAAGCTGCCTTGAAAGAACTGGTGAAACACAAAGCTCCAGGAATTGATGGGATACCAATAGAGATGTTTCAACAAACAGATGCAGCACTGGAGGTGTTAACATGTTTATGCCAACAGATTTGGAAAACTGCTACTTGGCCAACTGACTGGAAGAGATCCATATT
>VMDO01033863.1:0-17532 GCA_007922755.1 Pedetes capensis | reverse complement strand
GATCTCAACATAAAACCAGAAACTGTAAAACTTATAGAAGACAAGATAGGCAATATACTCTATCATATAGGCATAGGAAAATATTTCCTTAATAGGACCCCAATTGCTCAAGAAATTGCAACAAGAATAGATACATGGGACCATATGAAGTTAAAAAGCTTCTGCACAGCAAAAGAAACAATTAACAGAGTCAAGGAAACCCCCATGGAATGGTTAAAAATCTTCACATTTTATACATCAGACAAAGGTCTAATTACTAGAATTTATAAAGAACTCAAGAGAAAAACTCCCCCCAAAACAAGTAACCCAATACACAATTGGGCAAAGGAACTGAGCAGACAGTTCTCAAATGAAGAGGTCTGTAAACCCATGAAGCACATTAAAAAATGCTCAATATCCCTAGCCATTAGGGAAATGCTAATTAAAACAACTCTGAGATTTCACCTTACACCAGTAAGAATGGCCAAGATCAATAAAACAAATAACAACAAATGCTGGTGAGGTAGCGGGGAAAAGGGAACACTCTTACATTGTTGGTGGAACTGTAAATTGGTCCAACCACTGTGGAAATCAATATGGAGGTATCTGAAAAAACTGAAAATAGATCTACCCTATGACCCAGCTATAACACTATTGGGAATTTACCCAAAGGGAGATGGGTCATCATACCACAGAGACACCTGCATCTCCATGTTCAATGCAGCACTTTTCACAATAGCAAGTTTATGGAATCAACCAAAGTGCCCTTCAACAGAAGAATGGATTAAAAAAAAAACTATGGTACATATACACAATGGAATACTCAGCAATCAAAAAAAAAATGAAATAAGGCCATTCGCAGCAAAATGGATGGAATTAGAGAAAATTATTTTAAATGAACAAACTCAAGCTCAGAAAGAGAAACACCACATGTTCTCACTTGTATGGGAGCTTAATCAAAATTATAAGAAGAAAAAATTCCTATACAAAGTTCTGATCAAAAGGAAAAAAAAAGCTAAGAATGGTGTTATTATAAATGGTCTAGAAAATGCATGCAATAGTTCTGACAAGGTAAAAACAAGTTCACTGCAGGAAAAGTTTCTATCTTAAACAGAACTGGAACCCAAGGACATAGTGAAAAATGTTACCAAGTAAATGATAGAGAAGTCTTTGATGGGGAGGGTGGGATGGTGGGGAAGCGCAAAAGAGGGTAAAGAGGAACCTATATGAATAATGTACAACAAAATGCATATATGGAAACATACATCACAATGAAAAGTATGTCAGAATGAATCACATTAAGATGTACATTAAAAATTTCCAATAAAAAAGGAGGTAACCAAATATAGTGTTTATGAGAACTGTACTATTGTATCAATTTTTCTATAAATAAAAATGTTTTATTTTATAAACAATAAAATTTAATAAAACTATTTTATAAATAAAAGTAATTCTTTTCTATAAACAAAAAACCTTTTGGCTAGGTGCAGTGGTCTATGCGTATAATCCCACAATTCAGGAGGTGGAGACAGAAGATCACAAGTTCAAAGTGAGAGGAAGCCTGCACCATTTAGCAAGACTCTGGCACAAAGTAAAAAATAAAAAATGAGCAAGAGGAGCAGCTCAGTGATAAAGCACTTGCAGAGTATGTGTAAGGCCCTAGGTTCAACACCCAAGTGCCAGAAAGAACCAAAAGTTCTAAAAGTTAAGTTTGGTGAAGACATTTCACAATAGGTAACAACTAAGTGTCAAAAAAAAAACGTTAAAAGGACATAAACATTTTTACTCATCACGGATCTGCAAATTAAAACCACAGTAAAGAACACGCATGCACCTGACTGGTTAACATTATAAGGAGTAACCAACTGACAACTGACAAATACAATATTATAAATTTTATATTATAAATATTATAAAGACTGACACGAATTGTTGTGTGAAACTATAGTTCCCATGCATTGCTGGTAATAGTGTAAATTGGTTCAACCTCTTTGGAGACAATTTTAACAATACATTCTAAACCTAAATATTTACCTACTTCATGATTCAGCATCTGCATTCATGGGAATACACTTGAGAGAACTGAATGCATATGCAATGTGATCAAAAAATACAGTGAACACTGCTGCTGAGTAACAGTCAACCAACAGGCAGGAATCTTCAGTACAGGAAGTGGCACATTGAATCCTAGTAACAATGTATGGTAAGTTTGGACTTGTTTAGTGCTGTCAGTTGAGTGTGAGGTACAGTGGATACATGTATTTTAAATTGGTTCTAAATCATGGATTGTGAACACTACCTATGTTGTGGCAATTTCTGTCAAATAAAAACATTGCATTGTGTCCTCATCCACCTTAGGCACATCTGGATCTGGTACCATGTGACTTCTGGCTCTTCCCCTAAAAGGTTGTGTGTGTGTATGTGTGTGTGTCTGTGTATGTGTGTGTGGTTTTTACTGGAGAGGTGAACCCAGAGCCTAGTGCTTACATGCATTGCAAGTACTTTACCACTGAGCTATACTGCAAGGCCATTTTTTCACTTTTTAAAAATTTTGAGACAGTCTCTCTAAACTACTCAGACTGCCTCTGGTCTCAAACTTGTGATCCTCCTGCTTCCTCCTCCCGAGTCGCTGGGATTACTGGTGTGAGCCTCTGCATTCAGCTAGGTAAAAGTTTTTAATAAATTCAGGATGTCGAGGTAGCCACAATAGCACAACTAAGGACACTCATGAAACAGGGCTTCCAGAACTACTTCAGAAAGTAGCAAAAATGATACAATGAGTGTATTTCAAGCCAGGGAAGTACTTTGAGGGGAATTAAAGGCAATGTGTCTTTTACTGTATTTTTTTTAATTTAAGCATTTACTGAATCATACCTTCTGTGCACATTAAAAGGTATATATAGAGTGTTCACAGGCAAAATCCACATACAACTATATGTTCATCAAAAAGAGAATGGATAAGTCTACTATAGAATATTTATAACAAGGAATATCACACATTGCACCGCGATTTAAAAAGAGCACCTTAACAGAGGCTGGAGATACAGCTCAGTGGCATAGCACTTGCTTGTCGTGTGAATACTAATAGAAGAGGAAGTTGCTTGAAGAAAATGAGTAAATGGTTTTTCAAAAATACTACTATTCCACATCACAGTATAAAAAACCTCTCACATTGAAGATAGGGTAAAAGAAACAAAAATTTGTACAAGGTGTGATCCCATTTATATGAAGGTCAAAAGCAGGTGAAACAAACTCACGATGATGATAAAGGTAAAAGTACTGTAAAGCTTTGGGGAAGGTTATTGGAAATGGTGGGCAGAATGCCAATTTCTCACAGCTAAAGATATTTTGAGACTGAGCTATGAACCTCACTCTATGGTTTTTATACTTCAATTATGAAAAAATTTTAAAACCAAATGAACAAAATAAGCGATCAAATAACAAGAGGAAAAACATTTACAACAAATATGGCAAAACAAGCATAATTATTTTAATATATAAAGTCTTATAAATCAATAAAAATTGCTGAGACTTGAATTTAAAAAGTAGTAAAGGATAAGAGTTTGCAGCTGTAGCACTGTGGCATCCCATCCTGTCAGATCTCCGAAGCTAAGCAGGGTTGGGCCTGGTTAGTACTTGGATGGGAGATCACCTGGGAATACCAGATACTATAGGATTGGGAGAAGGACCTAGCAATCCCCTCTCAAAAATCAGTCCGCCATTGAAAACCCTATGAATAGCAGAGAATCACTGACAAAGTGTTTTGCCTATTGTACGTAGGGTTGCTATTAGTCAGATACTGACTTGATGGCACCTAACAACAACAACAACAAAGGATAAGAAAAAACTGCATTGAGACTACATTGATATATACATACCTACACACACACACACACACACACACACACACACACACACACACACACATATTCCAGGCTTTGTAATAAAACACTAGTAGGTTCAGGGTCTGAGAAGTTTCAGGGTTTAGTAGGTTCAGGGTCTTAGTCAGGTTGAGGGTCTGAGAAGGAAATTAAACAACAGAATTTCCTTGACTTTCTGGTAGAAAAGCAACAAGAATACAATGTTCAAGGAATTTATAATTCTCTGCAAATATTCAGATCCAACAAAAGAAATGCCCAACTGAAAGCTTGACTATTTGGATACCAGGATTCCTGTGTAGGAAATTGAACCCACCTCTGAAATTCACACTATACAGACCAGGCTAATGTTCAAAGGAAGTAGACAGATTGTGATTTTGGAACAGGTTTGATAAGCACTTTCTCTCCTTCCATAGCTTCCCCTGTCCCCCTACATTTCTCTTTCTCTCCCTCTCTTTCTTTCTCTCTGCATTAAGCCACCATGAAAGACATCCAGCTGCCTTGAAATGATGATGCTGAAGAGAATACAATGAAGAGATCCCAAGGAGTCACAACTTTTTCAGTGTTTCCTACCTACACACCAAAAATGTGAGTCAAGCCTCCTTTCGTACACACCTCCCCCACTCCTTCCCCAGCTCCTGTCACCTCAGCAGTGACCCTGAGCCACAAACTTCTCACTAAGCCATTCTTGAATTCTTGACCCACAATGTCCACAATAAATAATTGCTATTGTTTTAAACACTAGGTTTGGGGGCGATGTGTAATGCAGCACTAGTAACTGGATTCCCAGAGAAGAAAGGAGACAATTGCCAAAAATGGAAGTCAGAGATAACGAGGTAGGGCTGTGCAGGCTCACCCCCCTGAACCATTTTCACACTTTGGGGATGCTTGCTCACTCTAGTAAAGAGGACCATCATACAAAAGAACATTCTGAGTCCCAGTGGAGCCAATCAAGACTAGCAACTGCAGCTTTTCTGCTATCTAGACGACAGAAGATAATTTCCAAGCTGATCATGTCAGAGAAAGTTTACAACAGCCCAAGCAGGGGCAAAAAGAGGACCCGAGTAGGAATGAGAGATCAGGAGAGTGTGAGCAACTCCTAGAAAAGAAGCAAAAACAATGTGCAGGAGTTGCAGAGCTGCAGTGAGTAGCTTAGTTACCTATTAGAACCTGGGGTGGCTTTCAGCTCTACCACTTACTCATCTTGAGGCAAGGTACTTATGATGTGTGGGTCTCTCTGTTTCCTTATATGAAAAAGATGTGGTAATAATTATAACTATCCCATCAGTCAGATTGTGAGGATTAAAAGACTATTTGCATGTGAAGTGACTTGAAAGTGACTGATGATAAACACTGAGTAAATTTAAGCTCTTATTATTATTGTTGTCAGGACTTTGGGGAATAAGATAAGGGACAAAAGTCCAGGGAAGACAGTAGATGTCCTGCATATCAAATGAGTGCTAATATTTGGAGTATATTTTCATGACCCTTTTGTAAAACATAAAAAACTTAACAGATAAAGGAATCAGAGAAAGTCATATTTTAGACAAATGGACCTTTTTGTTTCCTGTTCTATTGACAAAGTTTTGTTAAAATATAATCCTCAGTGTCATCAAAAGTACCATGAATCAAGTACTCATACACAACTAGTCGATATCTAAACTATAGTATTCTTTCTAGTGCCAACTTAATGATATGCAGAAAATACCATAATGGTGCCTCCAACCCCTACATAGTAAATACACATCAGTACATCTATCCTAGTATGCAGCCATACCACTATGATGTCGGATCCCATCAGATCTCAGAAGCTAAGCAGGGTTGGGCCTGGTTAGTACTTGGATGGGAGACCACTTGGCAACTCCAGATACTGTAGGCTTGGGCAAAGGACCTGGCAACACTCTCCCAAAAATCAATCCACCATTGAAAACCCTGTGAATAGCAGAGAAGCATGGCCAATAGTGTTTCACCTGTTGTAAGTAATGTTGCTATTAGCTGGATACTGACTTGAAGGCACCTAACAATAATAACACATCTATCCTAAGTAAATAATGAGGAATTCACTGAATACTTATACATTAATATGTTATTTGTAACAGAAAAAAATTTAAACTGACAAATAAAATGACATTTCTGACAATGGCAAAACCATACAATAGAATACTATATAGGCATTAAAGATGATGGTTTCCAAGAACCTAATGATAGCCAGAATGTTCCTTACATAAATCCTTGGATAAAGCTATAACTCAGCAACCAAAAATCACCAGGAATCCACAAAGCTACGATGAGGGACAATGCACTGAAGAAAACATTTAGGAGTATCTCAGCAAAGGAAATTGAGAATTTGTGCTAGTGCTGGATGCTTTGAAAGAAGGACAGCAGCAGAGGCCAGTTCTGGACTGGATACCTTCAAGTAGCATGGGCAATTTGCTGATCTTAATATTTTTATTGAGGGAGTGGGAAGATTAAAATGGATTGATTTGTTACTGATAGGAAGGCAATTATCACTCAAAGCAGATGCATTTCTCTATTTGTCTTTGTTTTGGCACATGTGCATGTGTCTTTGCTTTGTGGATATCTATATCTTGTGCAAAACATTGAAATTCCATTGGAAAAATCTCACTTTACTTTTTAACAAAGTTTTCACTTTCCCTAGCAATCAGCAAGGCTGGCTCTTACTTTCTCACTGCAGAATAAATTACACTCACATAAAAAGGAAATCCATACAAAGATTTCAAAAATACTGAAAAGGAATAAATGAACAAATAAAAAGAGATAATCATGGATTGTAAAATTACAGAAAATGTTTTCTTTTTCTGTAGTGTGTTTCTATACTTTTTGCAGTGAATGCATATTACTTTACAATCAGAAATTTTAAGAAAAGTATGGGCCAATTTATAAAAGTAAATTTTGGTAAATTTTGCAATGTTAAGTGACTCTTATCCCACTTTACTCTTTGGTAATAATATCTGGTAACAGACATGGGATGAGGTTTTCCTACAAGATAGAAAGACAAGCCCTGCCATTTGTCAATGGTATCAAGTCTACCTTTCCACATAAGGAGATAATTCCCAAGAGAAGATTGGTGATTTAACTTAAGGTTTTCTGACTCATTCAAATTGGAATAGATATGGAAGAAATTTCCCTCTAGTACCATTCTTGATAACAAATTATATTCTCTGATGCCAAGTTTGACACAAAGAGAAAACAATGGCTGTACAGGTCAAAGTCATGACTATTTAAACAATCCCATACTCTCTGTCTGCTATAGACCTCCCTCTCATCTGGAGTAACAGCTTCCTTCAGCCATTAATGCATTAGGTTGGAGGTTCAGAGCCTTGGTTCCACCAAGACAAATATGACAGGATTTGTTCATCTTGACAGTATGTTCCCATGATTACAACAGATTTCACTGAAAATGTTTTTCTGGTAGGTCTAAAGCTAAAATAATTTATAAGCCCCCAAATTATAAAACTATCAAATGATCCTCTCACCATGGCTATAGTAAATAAATACATCTCTCCAATTCTTTATCTTTCAAGACCACCTGTGGTAATACAGTTCAATCAGTGTGAAATGGTGGTAAAATCTTGACTTCATTCTAATTTATTCTTAAAACAAGCAGCTACTATGCTCTGATTTTTGTGTCCTTCCAAAATTAATTTACTTAAAAAGAAATAACCAATGTGATGATATTAGAATTTTGGAGATTTGAGCAGAGCCCTCATGAACTGGAATAGTGCCCTTAGAAAATGTCCTCCAGGTAGCTTCCTTCCATTCTATCATGTGAAGACAAAACAAGGCACCATCCATGAGCCACATAATGGGGCATAAAATCTGCCTAAGATTTGATCTTGAACTTTCAAGGATCCAGAATTGTGAGAAATAAGCTTCTGTGCTTTATAAACCACCCAGTTAATGGTGTTTTTTATAGCAGCCCCCCAAAACTGAGACATAATACACAAAGTTCAGTATTTTAATACAATACTTGCAGTAATTTTTTTCACAAAAGATCTTACTTATCTACTGTGATTAAAAATCCACAAGTTTATTTGAAAAATAAAAATGTTGCCTTTTAAGAGTAACTTTTAATATTCCCAGAGATAATCATATTACATTTTAATCTTAATAAACAGGAGCTAGCCAGTCAGAAAGTTTATTGGAATAGAACATTCTGAAATAAGAAAAAAGTGTCCAAATTAGAAAGACATGGGGTAAGGATCCTGATTTGAGAGACGTAAGAAGTCTAACATAGCTAGAGCAGGGAGAGAAGTAGCATAAGAAGAAATTCATGATTAATTAATTGTTAAAAAATGAGGTAAATTTCACAATGAAGTATTGATCAAAAAGAAATTCCATGATGCTAGAAGAGAAAAAAACAAGAGCTTAAATAAGAAATAAATTAAGTATATGAGTTCAAAAGTGGCCAATATAAAAATATACAATTATTATATTTTGGAAGTTGTCTTTTAATAGAAATACAGGAACCATATATGTCACTATAATGTATAAGTTACATGATGGTACAGGTAAACTATGGAAGAAGAAATTGAATATTCTATAGCCTTGTAATCATTATAATGGAGTAAGGCAAGCTTGACCTAGAGTCATAGTAAAGCAGAGATATGGCAAGACACTTGAGAAAATGATGCCTCTGTTGGCCCAGTTATGGGAATTTTTACTCTTACTACTAAAATTATAGTGAAGAAAACTCCATGGAATTTAAGTATGCAGCTAAAGCCCTTCCAAATTCACCTGCAAGTATGAAGCTGGCAAGACCACATAGAGTCCACTCCAGATGTTTCTCCTCGTGCATCATTCCAACCATAATAACAGTAACAAATTTTTAAATCAACAATACAGGCTAATATCCATTTAGAAATTACTATCAAGTACAGTTTTAAACATTTTATTTTGATTAACTCAATAGCTTTTCAAAACAACTTAATGAGATAGCAATATTATTCTCATTTTATAGGTAAGATGACTGAGGTCCAGAGGAGATTAAGTAATTCTCTAAGAATGTACCACTAATAAGAGGCAAGGGTAGAATTCAGTCTCAGGAATTCTGGCTCCAGAGCACAACAAATAAATAATCTGGAATAAATAAACAAGTAAAATATTTTTATATCAACCCATCACTTATATTGCCCATGGCCTTTAATTTGTGAAAGGAGACCTGAGATGGTACAGTACAGGAGAGTCACAAGATCTATGTACCAGCTGGGTGCAGTGACATACACCTGTAATCCCAGTGGCTTGGGAGGTGGAGGCAGGAGGATCCCAAGTTCAGGATCAGAGGTTGTCTGCATAACTTAGCGAGACCCTGCCTCAAAAAGTATAAAATGGGCTGGGGCTGCAGCTCAGTGGTCCAGCACTTGCAAAGCATGCAAGCGCAAGGCCCTGGGTCCAACTCCCAGTACCAAAAAAAAAAAAAAAAAAAAAAAACCTATGTACCAACACAGCCCACATATCTCAGGATTGCTGTTGTTCCACAGTATTTTCTCTTTCCATGTGGCTATTCCTCAACATGTTTGTCAGTTTGCCATACTGTGGGGGCTTGAATGTTGCTATGATGCTGAAAGATATGCTACCTGTATTACAAATACCAGCAGGGTCACCCATGGTGGACAGGTTTCAGCTGAGCTTCCAGACTAAGACAGACAAGGGAGTAGGATCTGGCAGCCTATTCCTGAGACAGTGAGTCTTTAAAAACCCTATAAATAGAAGAGAAACACTGTCAGATAGAGTGCCAGAAAATGAGCCCCTCCGGGTTGGAAAGCACTCACAAGACAATTAGGGAAGAGTTCTACCCTCAAAGTAGAGTTACCTTAATGATAGAAATGGAGTAAAGTCCCAGGGACCTCCATTTGCTGCTGTGGCATGATTCAAAATGAGGAGGAAAAACTGTAAACATCCACTAATAATTGGAAAATAGAATATGTGTGGAATGAATCTAGGAAAATGAGAAATCATCAAAAGGGAAATAGAGTACATAAACCTCAACATTATAGGCATCACTGAACTAAAATGGATTGGCATGGGCCATTATGAATCAGATAATCATATGGTGTACTCTGCCAGGAATGACAACTTAAAGAGAAATGGAGTTGCATTCATTATAAAAAAAGATATCTCAAGATCTAACCTGAAGTACAATGCTGTCAGTGACAGGATATTGTCCATAGGCCTACAAGGAAGGCCAATTAATGACTACTGTTCAAATTTATGTGCACACTACTAAGGCTACAAATGAAGATAGGGAAGATTTTTACCAACTTTGGAAATAGATGGAACATGCAATCAGGATGTGCTGATAATTACAGGTGACTCAAATGCAAAAGTTGGTAGCAAAAAAGAAGGCACGGAGGTCAAAAACATGGCCTTGGTGATACAAATGATGCTGGAGATCACGTGATAGAATTTTGTCAGACCAATGACCTTTCAATTGCAAACACATTTTTAACCAACATAAATGGTGGGCTGTACACATAGAATTCACCAGATGGAACATACAGGGGAAAAAATGACTACATATGTGGAAAAAGATGATGGAAAAGCTCAATATCAAATGTCAGAACAAGACTAGGTACTGATTGTGGATTAGACAATCAATGGCTCATAGGTAGGTTCAAACTGAAACTGAAGAAAATTAGAACAAGTGTATGAGAACCAAGGTATGATCATGATGATGTCCCACCTGAAATCAGAGACCAACTCAAGAATAGGTTTGATACATTAGAAACTAGTGATCAAAGACCGGACGAGTCCTGGCATGACAGCAAAGATATCATTCATGAGGAAAGTAGAAGTTTATTAAAAAGATTGGTAAAAAAGAAAAGACTAAAATGCCTGTCAAAAGATACTCTGTAATACCCTTGAATGTCAAGCAGCTAAAGTAAAAGGAAGACATGATGAAGTTAAGGAACTAAACAGATTTCAAAGGGCATCTCAAGAAAACAAAATCAAATATTAAAATGACATGTGCAAAGAGTTGAAAATAGAAAACCAAAAGGGAAGGATACAATCTGTTTTTCTGAGGCTTAAAGAATTTAAGTAAAACCTCAAGCCTCAAGGGGCAATAGTGAAGGATTCCACAGGGAAAATATTAAACTACACAGGAAACATCAATAGAAGATGGAAGGAATACATAGTCATTATATAAAAAAAATTGGTGGATGACCAACCATTTCAAGAGGTTGCATATGACAAAGAATAAATGGTACTGATGGAAGAAGTTGAAGCTGCCTTGAAGGAACTGGTGAAACACAAGGCTCTGGCAATTGATGCAATACCAATAGGGATATTTCAGCCAACATATGCAGCATTGGAGGTGCTAATTTGTTTGTTGTTGTTATTGTTGTTGTTGTTTGTTTGCCAGTATTAGGGGTTGAACCCAGGGCCTTGTGCTTGCATGCTTTTGCAAGTGCTGGACCACTGAGCTACACCCCCAGCCCATTTTTTTTTTACTTTTTAAGGCAGGGTCTCGCTAAGTTATGCAGACTGCCTCTGGTCTCAAACTTGTGATCCTCCTGCCTCCACCTCCCAATCCGCTGGGATTAAAGGTGTGCAGCACAGTGCCCAGCTTCTAACTTGTTTTTGACAAGAGATTTGGAATACAGCCAACTGACTGAAAGATATCCATATTTGTAACAATTCCCAAGAAAGGGAATTGACCTAATATGGAAATTATCAAATGATATCATTAATATCACACACAAGCAAAATTTTGCTAAGGATCATTCAAAAATGACTGCAGCTATATACAGACAGGGAACTGCAAGAAATCGAGCCAAATTCAGAAGAGGGCATGTAACCAGGGACATTATTGGTGATGTCAGATGGATATTAGCTGAATGTAGAAAATGCCAAAAAGATGTTTATCTTTGTTTTATTGAATCTAGAAAGGCATTTTACCATATGGATTATACCAAATTATGGATAACAGTGTAAAGAATGGGAATAGCAGAGAACTTAATTGTACTCATAAGAAATCTGTACATGGACCAGGAGGCAGTCTTTTGAACAGCATACAGAAACATTTCCTAGTTTGAAGTCAAGAAAGATGTGCATTAGAGCTGTATCCTTTCACTGTACCTCTGCAATCTCTATGCAGAACAAATAATGTGAGAAGGTGGTCTTTATGAAGAAGAACATGACATATTGATTGGTGGAAGACTCATTAACAAACTGCATTATGCAGAAAACACCACTCTGCTTGTTGATAGTAAAGAGAATTTGAAATATTTACTGATGAAGATCAAAGAACAAAGCCTTCAGAGTGGGTTGTTCCTCAACATCAATAAAACAAAAATCCTTACAACTGGGCCAATATGCAACTTCACAGTAAATGGAGAAAAGATTGGGGTTGTGCAAGATTTCACTTTACTTGATTCTACAAACAACACTCCTGGGAGCAACAGTCAAGAAATCAAAGTTTGCATTGCATTGGGAAAAGCTACTGCAAAAGATCTCTTTAAAGTTTTGAAAAGTGAAGATGTCACATTGAAGATGAAGGTGCACCTGACTCATGCCTTAATATTTCAGCTGCATCATATGATTATGAAAGCTGGACATTGAATAAGGAAGGCAGGATAAGAATTGATGATTTTGAATTATGGTGCTGGAGATGAATATTGAATATACCATGGACCACCAAAAGAACCAAAAGATATGTCCTAGAAGAAGTGCAAGCAGAATGCTCCTTGGAAGCAAGGATGGCTAGACTGCATCTTATGTATTTTGGACTTATCAGGAGAAACCAATCCCAGGAGAACAACATCATATCTGGGTTGTGGCAAGTCAATGAAAAAAAGAAAGACCCTCAACCAGATGAACAGAAACAGTGGCTGCAACAATGGACTTAAACATAAAAAAGATCATGTAGCTGGCACAAAATCGGGGAGTGTTTCATTCTGTTGTAAATAGGGTTGCTATGAGTCAGACCTGACTCGATGGCACCTAACAACAAAAACAATGGGTCTAGTTTCAGGGGTGGCTCTAGGAAGACATTTTTATAATATTCATTTCTACACCTGGCTAGAGCTGAAAGCAGCAAGTGTGAACATCTATGTGAAAGACAATCATCACTCAGATGATCAAATCCAGATGTTCTTAGAATTTGAGCAAAGGAACACAGAGGCTGTACTTAAGCAAGTAAGGGTAAAGAACATGCAAAATTTTGCACTTGGGGCTGCTGGCCATGTGCAAACAGAGAAAACTAGAATATTGATCTGCATTCTGTAAAACTAACTAAACAAAGGGATATTTATTGTAAGGAGACTGAATAATTCACAGAATCAAAGAAAATAACTGAAGCAGCTCTAAACTCTCAGTCCAAGGACTCAGGCACTATCTGTAAGCAAAGGGGAGATCCTGTTCATGTGTCACTTAGGAATTGGTGAGAGATGAAAAATGATTCATTTTTAAAGACAAAGAGAAAGAAGTTTCATTTCTAATTCCACTTTCTACAAGGTCTGGGTGTGTTTCCTTTTTAATGTTTGGGAACTACCTTCTTATATCTTTGCAATAAATCCCACCCCACTTGAGCAAGTCTGAATAAATTTCTGGTTCTTCCACACGAAGAACCTTGACTAAATGAACCAGCCCCTTTATTAACAAGAGGAATGCAGTGTTCACAGACCAAAATCTATCTTTGATAGACTCACCTCTAATGGGGGAAGCCATTATAAATGTCAAAATGGAAGTAAATACAGAAGGTTAATAAAGTATGCTGGATTATCTCTTAGACAGAAATTGCTAGATTCAAGAAAGGATTCCTGAAGTAAATAATTATCACATTTACTTTTGAAGGATGGCTTGAATTGAAAAAATAAGGAAAGAGATAATAGAGCACCAAGAAAAGAACATGTGAGTAGACTGGAGCCCTGAGAGACATTGGTCCATAGGACTTTCAAGAAGTTAAGCATGGCTGGAAGAAGAGTGAGAAAGAAGGGGAGGATTCTATGAGGTCAAGAAAACATGGGAGGATGTGTGAGTGATCTGGCTGCAACAGCTGCCACTCCACTGACCCTTTGGTTTGATTTGGTTGATCTGGCTGGGAGCATAATGTCCCCTTCCTCACTCACTGCTCCATGTGCTTCCCTCAGTGGAAGAGGATGAGCTTCCCCAATAGAGGAAAACTGTTCTTCAGTCAAGGGTATACAAGTAGCTGAGCTCTCCCTCTAGAACTCCCAAAGTCTCTGAAGAAAACATGGGACCACCGAAGAATTTTAACTTGTAGTTTTACAGGACACAAATACCTTATATTTTATTACTTTTGAAGGTTTTGAGTTCTTTTGAAGGTGACTGAATCCTGAAGAGCACTATCTCCATGAAGGGCAAACCAGTCCCTTGTCTAGGGACAGCTGAATCTTCAGTTTCCACTTCTAAACTCAGATGAAAATAAGACAATGTATAATAGAACAATAATGATGAAGAAATCAAGGATGAATAGGCAAACCAGGGTGATTGAATAGAGAGTGGCATTGCTCTTTGAGATAGGATGAATTAAAAAGTGTAAAATCAAATTAGGAATATTACAATAGATATATACATGAAGTTCTGTGGCAGAATAGAACTTCTGAAAGGGTAAATAGTAAATAGAAAAAAATCATAAAGAAGTAATCCTTCCACTGATGGAGAACTTGTCTAGTATTCATGAAGACTTAGGTTTAAGTCCCAGTCCTTCTGATAAAAAGAAAGGAAGAAGGAAGGAAGAAAGGAAGGAAGGAAGGAGAGAGGGGTGGAGAGAGGGAAGGAGAGAGTGAGGGAGGGAAGGAGAGAGGGAGGGATGAAGGAACCTTTAATTGAGTCAGATTATGAGCTTTCTAGTCTGAAAATTGGGGATAATACGTTTTGGGTATTGTAGGTCACACATAGCTACATAACTTTTAAAATGTTATATTAAACCAAATAGTACATGAAAATAGTTAGAAATTAAGAAAGGCACATGTTAAAATCAGCAACACAATAATAAATGAGAAGAATAAAATTAGGAAATTGACACTATGCAATTTCAAGATTTGCACTGAAGACTGTAGGTAGTATTTGTGAAAGAACTGTCAATTGAGCAGGATAGATAGCACGGACATAGAACCACATAAACTTATCCAGAAGATCTTTGACAGAGCAATGAAGACAACTCAATAGAGTAAAGACAATCTTTTCAACAAATAGTGCTGGAATAACTGGACATCCACAGGCAAAAATATGAATCTAGACACAGATTTTATACCCTTCACAAAACTTTATTCAAAATAATTCATACACCTAAATATAAAGGGAAGAGTTATGAAACTCCTAGATGATAACAAATGAGAACATTTACATGACCATTACTGTTTAGATACAGCACTGAAGACATAACCCATGAAAGAAATCAATACGCTCGCCTATATTAAAATTAAAAATTTCTTTTCTGCAAAACCGCCATCTAAATAACTAAAAGAAGCCACAAACCAGGAGAAAATGTTTGCAAAGGATATATCTGATAAATAATTTTTATGCAAAATATAGGAAGATTCAACAGCAAGGCAACAACAACAACAAAAATATATTTTAAAAATAAGCCAAAGATCTTAACGAATACCTCACCAAAGAAGATACCCAGATGGTAAATAAAGTCACGAAACAAAGCTACCCATCATATGTTAGTAGGAAAACGTAAATTAAAACAACAGTGAAGTACTTCTACACACCTATTATGTATAGCAAAAATCCAGAACATAGGTAACACCAAGTGCTGGATCAGATGAGAGCAACAGAAGCTCTCATTCATTGTCAATGAGAAGAAAAAATGATACCATCATTTTGGAAGACAATGTGATGGTTTCTTACAAAAATAAACATACTCCCTTACCATAAAATCCAGCAATCACACTATTTGGCATTTATACAAAGAGATTGAAAATGTATGCCTACACAAAACCTGCACATGGATATTTATAGCCATTCATTCATAATTGACAAAACTTGAAAGAAACCAATTTCTCCTTTAGTAGGTGAATGAGTCAACTGTGGTATGTCTAAACAATGGAGTATTATTTAGTACTAAAAAGAAATGAACTCTCAAGAAATGAAAAGACATCAAGGAAATTCAAATGCATATTACTAAGTGAAAGGAACTAATCTGAAAAGGCTATATACTGTATGATTTCCATGATATTATACTTATGAAAAGGCAAAATGAAGGAGACAGTAAAAACATTAATGATTGCTAGCATTGTAAGTGAGGGAACAAATGGATAGATCACAGAATATATTTATAGCATGGAAATCACTCAGAGTGATACTATAATGGTGGATATATGCCGTTATAAATGTGTCCAAACCTTTTGAATGTATGATAGTAAGGAAACACTGTAATATAAACTATGGACTTCAAGTAATAGGGATATGTGAATGGAGGTTCTTCAGTTGTGGTAAGTGTGTCGTTCTGCTGAGGGATGTTGATAATGAAAGCGCTTATAAATGTGTGGGTACAAAGGTGTATGAGAAATCTTTTAATCTCTGTTCAGTTTTTCTGTGAACCTAAAGCTGCAATTGAAACAAATAATGATTCTTTTCTAAGGACATAGAATAAAGATTCTTCCTCTTACTCCTACCCCTAAATCATCCAGGTTTTTTCTTTGGACAATAATGATTACCTGTTTTTGATATCCTGTCATAGATATTTTTATAGTTTTGCATAAACAAATGTATAGGAATATATTTCTTTCATCTTCTTTTCACAAATAACACTTTGCAAACTGAAAAGTTCACCTGAGCTTTTAAGTTAGCAGTATACATATCAACACTGAAATATTTTTCTCATCTTTATGGCTATACAGTTGGCTCTCCATATCTACAGGTGTCAAATCCATGGATTCAAAAACTATACATCAGAACTACTAGAAAAAAATTTTAAAAGGTGCAAAAGGCAAAACTTAAATTTGCCAGGCACAGAACACTAAATTGAATCCACATAAATGGTGATGTACACACATCCCTGCTCTTTTTCCCCTCCCATTTCAGATCCTCAGTCTCTCTCCAGGACTCCTTTGTGAGTATTGTCCACAGTGTTTCTCATCTGTGTATTATGTAGTTAGGTGTAAGATAGTTGTGCTTGTACTGAGCAGGTACAGATTTTTTTCTTGTCATTATTCCCTAATCAATACAATTTAACAAACAATACAATTTAACAAATAGTTCCATAACATTCACATAGTATTAGCTATTATAAGGAATATTAGGATGGTTTAAAGGATGTGAGAGGACCTATGGGTTACATGCAAATACCATGCCATTTTATATAGACGACTTCTGTGTCTGTGAATTTTAACATCCTGAAGGGTCCTGGAACCAACCCACCACTGATGTAGGGAATGACTGCATATTACTTCCTTGTGCAAATGTCTCATGACTTACTTAACCAGTTCTTTCATTTATGATCATTTAAGTAACTTCCAAACTTTTTCATTTCTTCATGTATTTATAGTTTATAATCATCTGTATCTCAAAAAGAATTCAAGGAATATAGAGTGGTATAGGAGAGAGGGGGAGGAGAGAGAGAGGGAGGAGAGTGAGCATGCGAAGAGAGAGAGAGAGAGAGAGAGAGGAGAAGAAAAAGGAGGAGGAGGAGAAAGGAGAGGAGAGAAGAGGAGAAGAAAAGAGAAGAGAAGAGAAGAGAAGA
>VMDO01033862.1:0-17539 GCA_007922755.1 Pedetes capensis | reverse complement strand
TTACGCAGACTGCTTCTGGTCTCGAACTTGGATCCTCCTGCCTCTGCCTCCCGATCCGCTGGGATTCCAGGCGTGCGCCACCACACCCGGCTCTGTTTAAAAGTTTTTAAATGTATTTATATCATAGCCAAATCAAGGATAAGCATTTTTATTGGGGTGGGGTTGGCAAGGGAAACCCCAGGACAGATGAACTGGAAATAAAACTTATGTACCTGGGAGGCAGGTGGCGCTGGGGTAGGGAGCCCAGACTAGGCGGGCCTGGGTTGAATCTTCTGTTTGCCAGGCACTCGTGCACCACCTTGGGTTGCTTGCTCCCCTGTACCGAGACTGTTTCCCCATTTATACACTAGTGTTTTGAGGACAGTGCCAGACACCCCAAATGGTAATGTTTACGATACATTTTTCATTTTATTATGATGGTTATTACTTCTGCAGTACTGAGGATGGAACCCTGGGCCCTATGCATGTTAGGGAGTGCTCTACCCCTGAGCTGCACCCTAGCCCTTTTTCTCTTTTATTTATCATTATATGTTATGCGCAGTACTGGGGAGTTGAACCTAGGGCCTTGTGCGTGCTACACAAGCGTTCTACTCCTGAGCCCCACCCAAGCCTCATTTTTATTATTATCATTATTTTAAATTTTGAGACAGGGTCTCAGTAAGTTGCCCAGGCTGGCCTTGAACTTGGCCTCCTCAGTAGATGCGATGGTAGGTGTGGAGGGAAGGGCATCATACCTGGCATCATCATCATCCTCATTATTATTATTATTATTATTTGAAGTGGAGTCTCCTTATGTAGCCCAGCCTGGCCTGGAACTGGAGACCCTCCTGTTTCAGTCTTCTAAGTAATGACATGTCTTAAACACATTAAAACTTATGTGCTGTATTGATTAACACGGGAGAGCCAAGCTGAATGGGTAGGGTGAAGGCTTCTTGGGGGCACTTTAAGATCTGCAGGTGTAAAGTGCCAAACACGCAAAAGAACTGTGGGTGCAGCTCAGTGGTAGAGTAAGTGCTTAGTATGCATAAAATTCCAGGTTCAGTGCCCAGCACCAAAAAACAAACAAAACAAATCCGTACGCCTGTCATCCCAGCACTTGGGAGGCTGAGGCAGGAGGATCAGGAGTTTGAGGCCAGTGGGGGCTACATAGAGTGATCTTGTAAAAAAAAAAAAATAAAGGCCCCCAAAAAGCCCTAAAAACAAGCTCTCCAGGCTCACTTCACAGTGGAGAAGACGGGCAGGCTGAGCAGTGAGCGGCTCCCAGAGCCTCCTTCAAGACCAGTGGCCAAGCCTCTCATGCCAGTGATTTGGGAGGTGGAGGCAGTAGGATCGCAAGTTGCAGGCTGGAGGCAGCCTATGCAACTTAGTGTCAATTTTATAATTTTCTCAATCTTTTAAAAAATTGCAAAAAAAAAAAAAAATGCAGGAAAAAAAAAGGGCTGGGGGTGCAGATCAGTGGCAAAACTCTTGCAAACGATGGCAGAGGACTTGGGTTCATTAAAGGGAAGGAAAAAAAAAAAAAAAAAGGCCAGCTAGCGCTCTGCCCAGCCGCGCAGAGCCAGGGGCAGAGACGGCTCAGCCTCACCCGCCGCACTCGGCAGCTTCGCTCATTTCCCCCAACTGCGCCTGACAGGGCCGCGGTGTTGTGCTGCGGGGTTTCCGCCGCCGGCCCCTCCGCGCCACGCCCGCCCTCGCCTCTCTCCGAGGCCCCCGAAGGCGCTCAGAGACGGCTCAGCCCCGAGTCGGCCACTTCGCATTACTTTTTGACCTTTGACCCCGCCCCAGATTGCGATTTGTGGGAGGGGCCGCGGCGGGCGTCTCCTTGCTCCCCGCCGGGGGTCCCCGCGCACTGCGGTCCCCGCGCCCCGCCCCGTGGCGGTTCGGTAAAAGGTCGTTGGCGTCCGAGCCCTCACCGTAGCTCCGAACCCCGGAGGTCACCGACGCCGCGTCGGCTACCCTCGCCCGCCTCCCGCCCCTCTGCCCTGTGACGGACGTCTCTGGGAGCCAATGGAAGCGTCGCCTCCGCCCCTCGGGGGGGAGCCAAGCGCCGACCAATCCCCGCTAGGGCGCCCGCCCGGATCCAAACGGCCCAATCAGCTGCGGCCGAGGGGGCCGGTTTGGCGGGCGGGGTCGGCGGCCGCAGCCAACCGGCGCGCACGTCGGCACCGCGAGGGGGCGTGCGGCGGCGGCGCGGCCAGGGCGGTAAACAAGATGGCGGCGGCGTGTGGAGCGCAGAAGGGGGAGGCGGCCCGGGGCGCCCGCGAGTGAGGCGCGGGCCGGGAGGGCGGCGCCGGCGGCCCCGCGGGCGGCCTTGTTGGGCTGGGCCCCCCTCGCCGCCCCGCCTCCAGCCTTCGCGCGGCGGCCGCGGCGAGGGGGACGCGCCACCCAGGCCCCGTCGGCCTCGGGGAGCCCCCGGCCCTGCGCCTGCGGCCTGCGCCGCCTGGCCGCCCGGAGCCTCCGGGCCGGACGCCCCGGGCTCGCGGCGGGGAGCGCGGCCGCGCCGGCGGCGGAGGGCGGGCGCCGCGAGGGCGTCCGCGGGGGCTGCGCATGGACGGCGCGGCCGGGCCCCGGGACGGCCGCCTCGGCGCCTGGCCGCGACCCGCGGCACCTGGACGATGACCTAGCGCCCCGCCGCCCGGCCGCCCGCGCCCTCGGGCCCGCGCCGACCGACGGGCGGACCGTCACTGCCGTCGGAAGAAGTTCCCGTGGACCTCAGGGGGGCGGGGGTGGGGTCGTCACTGCTTTTTTCCCCCGTCCGGTGGTTGGACGTTGGGCGAGGGGCAGTCGGGCCTCGGAGGAGGAGCCGCCCGCGAGGCGGTGCGGGGAGACGCGGGCTCCCCGGCGCCGGGTCCAGGATGGACGTGACGGACCCGCAGCAGCTGGACATGTTCACGGAGGGGGAGCTGATGTCCGTGGGCATGGACACCTTCATCCACCGCATCGACTCCACTGAGGTCATCTACCAGCCCCGCCGCAAGCGGGCCAAGCTCATCGGCAAGTACCTGATGGGGGACCTGCTGGGGGAGGGCTCCTACGGCAAGGTGAAGGAGGTGCTGGACTCGGAGACCCTGTGCAGGAGGGCCGTCAAGATCCTCAAGAAGAAGAAACTGCGGCGGATCCCCAACGGAGAGGCCAACGTGAAGAAGTAAGTGCCAAGGTCCTGGGGCCGCGGCCGGGGCCCGAGCCTCGGCATGGCTGGGTGTCTTCGCTGCTTTCCTGGTCCTCCTCTCCGTTCTCTTTCCTTTCTACTCTCTGTCTCTTCCCTTCCTTTTTCCCCACTTCCTCTTTCCTCTCTTCTTTCCTTGCTCCTTTTCCTTTCCTTTCTCCTTTTCTTTTTCTTCCTCTATCCTTTTTCTTTACTTCTTTTCCTTATCTCCCTTCCATTTTTCGTTCCTTCTTTCCTTCCTTTTCTTCTGCTTCTCATTCCTTTCTTGCTTTCCTTTTACTTTTCCTTTCCTTTCTCCTGTTTCTTCTTTTCTCCCTCCCTCCCTCCCTCCCTCTGTCCGTCTGTCACTTTTTTCTCTTCTCCTTTCCTTTCCCTTTTTAAAGACCTGAGTTGACAAGCCTTGTGCAGGTCCTCCTGGCTGGCTGAAGACAGTGTGGTTGGGAACCTGCTGGGGGATTGACTGGCTCTGGGTCGGGGGTGGGTCGGGGAAGGGGCTGGCGCAGCTGCACGTGTGTTCCTCTGGGAGCTCCGGGTCTCCCACTGCCATGTCGGTCCCCCCCCCCCATGGCCAGAGAACGTGGGCACCGTGCCGGACCAGCTTGTGTTTATTTGGGCCCATTGAGTTTGTGTGCGGCGGCCAGCAGCCTTTCTGCGCAGTGTGTGGCTGTTACCAGGGCCAGGCAAAGTGTGATTTGTTTATCCTGTCGGAGGGGAGCCCTGCAGTTGCCAAAAATCATTGTTTGCATCGCTTATGGTCAGCAGGAGGGAGACGCGGCCCTTTGTCGCTTGCCTGGGCTGTGAGGGTGGAGACATCCCTGGCTTTGGACTGGGCAGCCTTCCCAGTGGAGGGCTCTGGGTGCCGGCCTCCAGCTGACCCTTTTAAACAGGTTCTCAGGTGCCCAACTGCCCTGGGTTTGGAGGGAAGAAGCGACCCGGGACAGGGCAGCTGGGTGGCTGGTTATCATCGCCAGACACCCTGTTCCTCCTCCCGTCCTCCTAACTTGTGAAACTTTGCCTCCCAGTTTCCGAGAAAGGGCTTTATCTGCTGGGCTGGGCCGCTCGCAGGACTGGCTGCGGTCGGTGACCTTGGATGGCAGTCGGGAAGGGCTGGCTGCTCGCTGTGTCCTCTGCTCCTTCCTCCTCCCCTGCCAGGCTCCGGCTCCCTGTGCCGGCTGGCGAGGGAGCCCTGGTGTGGGCTCTGACTAGGTCGAAGCCAGAGGGATGCCGGCTCCCAGGCCAGAGCACCGGGTGCTTTCCATGAGGCTTTTGAGAAGTCCTAGTGCTCAAAGCATGGTCACTTGCAGCAGACAGAGCCAGGTAGCTTGAGGCCACCTGTCTATAGAGTAGGGGTTAGGCCATTGTGTCAGACTGGTCCTGCGGTCACCCAGTTCCTTGAGGGTGAGCTGGCCTGGGAGACCCGGCAGAGACTCAGCAGGTGTCTTCCCCAGGGGCTAAGGATGGCTGCTCCCAGAGCCACTGTTCCCACTGAGCGAGTTCAGGAAGCTTGGGTGGCGCCCAGGCTGCTGCTCTGGCCTCTGGGGGGGACCTTTGCCCACCTTCGCCTGTGTGAAAGGCAGTGGGCCTCCAAGGGGGCTTGGGGTGGGAAGGAGCAGCCTGAGCGCCCCACCCCACTGTGGCACTGCCTTCTGTGGCCACATCCCCCCTTAGGTCCAGGGTCTCCAGCCCAGGCCTTGCTTTCACTGGGAGCTGCCTCTTGGCATCTGTCCTTTGGAGAGGTGGTGTCATTAAGCAGGTGGTGTGGCGGTTGCTGACACCCAGGCCCGTTGTGCCACCTGCTGCAGGTCCTGCCTCGCCAGAGCCGCACTCCGAGGCAAGAGGAGTTGGAGTGTGAGGGGCTCCCAAGCCCACCCAGCCTGCTGCTCCCCTAGAGGCCCACCCTCTGACACGTGGGCCCTGGCGGCTGTGTGCTGTCCCAGGAGGAAAGGCCCGTCCACTCCCAGGGGTCTTTAGGAGTGAATGGGTATGGACCCTCTGCAGCTCCTACAGCTGTCCCAACCTGAGGAGGTCTCTGGTCTTGGCAGGGAGCCCCATGCTGAAACAGACCTAGGGGTGACATGGGGCAGTCGATGCCTGCTTCCCGGGTGCAGCTGGAGCTTTGAGTGATGCGCAGACACGGTTGGCCAGAGGCTGTGTGGCCACAGAAGGCAGGCATCAGAGCAGACCTGTTGGGTGATGTCGAGCCAGTGTTCCTGTCCTGAGGGCTTGTGTGGCCTCCAGAGCCTCATGGCAGGGCCCAGGCTGTCGGTGGAGATGGGCCTGAGCGGATCAGGGAACTCAGGCCTGTGCTGGTCATCAGAACAGGAAGGGAAACTGAGGCCAGGGAGGTGAGAGGCTGGTGGAATCTGGACTGCACTCAACACTGAAGTCCCCCACGCACAGGCCCCAGAGTCAGTGGAGCGTCTCTCACCCACGGGCTCCCCTAGGTGTCTCATCAGCCTGCATGGGATGTGGAGGCTGCTCCTGTGTGACCACCTTGGGCTGCCTGTCCACCTGCCCAGGACCTGGCTGCCTTTAGGAGGTGTGGTATTGGCTGCTGTGAGGTGAAAAATGCAGCCCCGCTTCCTGCAGCCCCCACGGTTCTGGGGTGGGTGCCTTGTGGGAGCCCAGGGAGCCATGGAAGGGGCTTGCCGCATGCCCAGCTCGTGCATGCAGCAGGGCTGTCACTGTCCGAGCCCCAGGCTCTGGCTCCCCGGCCAGCCTCCCTGCCAGCTGGCTGTAGGAGAAAGGCCCTTTTGTGTGTAAGAAGCTTAATAAACTCCTCTCAAGTTGTCTCTCTTATGGTGAAGTGACCAGAACCTTCCAGACAAGCCTGTGGAATCCCGTCCTGCAGGCCGCGTTGACAGCTGCTGTTTCAGAGTATGATGCTGTGGACGTCAGCCAAGGAGTGGGCGTGGGGACGCTTGGAGTCGTTTGCTGTGGGACCTGGGCCTCATTCCCTCCCACTGGAGGTGATGCCTTCCTAAGACAGTAGGGGAAGCTCAGAAAGCATCAGGAAGGTTTTAGAAAACCACCCTGAAAGCTGCTGGGGGCCAGGACCTCATGCTGCCAGTGCACCAGCTGAGGGAGGCGGCCGGCGCGCAGCCCTGCCGAGGACTGGTGCCGTGGGTGGGCCGTGGATTCCCACGGTGGACGCTACTGGGAAGCCTGTCGCATGGCGGAGCCCCCCATGTGCTCTTTTGTGGGTTTGCAGGGCTGTGCCGCCAGGGCTTTGTGAGGTTGTACTGCTGCCAGTGCACTGTGGGGCTGGTGGACAGTGAGCATGTCAGGCTTGGTGAGTGACGGGACTGCCGAACCCTCCCAGCCGGCACCACGCAGGGCAGAGATGCCAGGTGCACTGTGGGGCTGTCAGCCTGGGACCCTCAGTGGGTGCCGAGACTCCAGCGTCCTGTGCTGGGTTCCTTTTCCTGGAGGAGGCTGCTTTTGCGTGCGCCTCTGACTTGTGTTTTTCGGAGATGGGCTATCCTGGCGTCGCTCAGGCTGGGTTCAAACCCCTGCACTCAAAACAGTCCTCCGCCCCAGCCTCCAGGGTGATTGGGATGACATTTGTCCCCCGTGGAGTCAGACATAGAAGTCACTGTTGCTGGTGGCTGGGGTGCAGATTTGGGCTGTGGTACAGACATTGTCTGGGGTGAGAGCTGCTGCCGGCCTTGGCTCCCAACCCTGCAGTCTGCAGCTACCCAGGGTTACCCACTGTTCAGTTCCTGAGTTACTTTCTGCCTGTGGCTCTGTGGGCTGTGAGGCCTGAGGCCTGGCCAGCAGAGTGGCCCTGGGGCCCAGGGATCGAGCGTGTGCTCAGGTGCGTCCAAGGAGCCATGCTGCTCTTGAGAGCATGGGAGGGCTGTCCCCAGGCTTGCCCCAGGGAGCCTGGCCGGAGCGCAGCGTGGCTCTGACCTCTTCTGGGGAGAGGGAGCAGTTCCTCCAGTTGCAGGTCTCTGTAGGACACACGCTGGGCTTGGTAGGGGACACAAGCAGCAAGCCCAGCCACCTGTTGTCGTGAATGACTGGCAAGAAGGCCTTGCCGTCATGGCGCCTCCACCTGTTGCTGCCTCTGGGCACTGGGGGGTGCTGGCGGCCATGAGGGCCATCTGGAAGAAACTGTGGGGAGGGTGATGGGCCCCTGGCCTCTGTGAGGACAGTGTAACCCAGGCTTTGACTGACGGATACTTGGACCTGGCTGGGAAATGCTTAGGATTTTAGCAAGTTGGGAACCAGAGGCCCGGACTTTGTCAGCTTTTGTTCGCTCAGCAAACAGGACGTCCTGAGTGGCTTGATGAGGTTCTGCCATCTGCCGAGGCGCTGTCCCCATATTGGCCAGGGCTCAACTGTGGAGGCCAGGCTGGCTGGCGCCACAGGCAGCCAGCAGGACACAGGGCCCAGGTGCCTTTGCCTGTCCCATGAGCTCCCAGTGTCCTTGGCCACTTGCTGTGGTCACTTTCCTTGGCAGAGAGAGGAGGCCTCTGGGTGAGGTGGGCCGCAGGGCCGGGCAGTCGGCCCTGCTGGGCACATGGTGGGCTTTACCCCATGTACCGGCCAGGGCAGGGGTGGACAGTTCAGTCCTCACCCGGCTTGGGTGTCTTCCCTCATGTGTGTCTAGGGCTCTCAACCAAAGCTGCTGCATGTCCCGCATCTACAGTGCCCCCTGAACTGGTCTCTTATTTTAAGCTTTAATTGATACACAACTCACATATCACAAAGTCTACCTTTCTTTCCATTTTTCCCCCCAGGACTGGGGAGGATTTGAACCCAGGGCCTCATGCATGCTAGGCAAGCAAGCGTTCCACTGAGCTGCACCCCCAGCCCCTTTTTTGTATTTTGAGACAGGGTCTTGCTAAGTTACTGAGGCTGCCTATGGCCTCAAACTCCAGATCTCCCTGCCTCAGCCTCCCAAGTCTCTGGGGTCATAGGTCTGTGCCATGACATCCTGCTAGAGTTCCCTTTTCTAATGTGTGGAGCTGAGGTAGGAGGATCAGTGAGAGTTCAAGGTCAGCTGGTTTACATAGCGAGACTGCCTCAAAAAGCCATCAGTAAATACACAGCATAATTCAGTGGCATTTAGTGCATCAACCGAGTTGAGTCGCACAGCTTCCACCTCTATCCAGTTCTAGAACATTCCCAATAGGAAACCCTGTGCCGTCACCCTATCAGTTCCCCAGCCCAACACCATGAATCTGCATCCTGTCTCTGCACACGCTGTTTCTGGGCGCTTCCTGTTGATGGAGTCCTACACGGTGGGCCCTTTTGTGTCTGGTTCTCACTGAGTGCGGTGTCCTCACGGTCCTGGTGAGCGTCAGAGCCTCTTCCTGTTCATGGCTGCATGATGCTCCAGGGTGTGGACAGGCCACATTGTATTCATTCAGTCCCTGTCATGGGCACCTGGGCTGTTCCCACCCTTTGTGGCTATATGAGTGTTGCTGCTGTGAGCGTGCCCGTGCTGTCCATGTGAACTGTCCTCAGCCGGCTTCCTCTTGTGCCCCTCAGGTACCTGGAAGACTGTCTCTGCTCGGTAGCTTTTGTCCTGCTGGGGTGAAGCCCAGTGCCTCGCGCATGCTGGGCAGTGCTAGGCAGTCCCTTGTCTCCCAGCCACACCTGGCCCTTAGCAGAGACTCGGCTCCGGTGTGCATGCGGATGGACCCTGGGTGAGGGTCCCTGGGACCCTCATGCTCCCTGGGAGCATGTCCCTGGGAGTCCCTCTTGCTGCTCCTGAGGGGACTCAGACGCCTCCCAGTCTGGCTCTCTGCTGCCCCTGGCCCGGGGCTGACCCTGGAGGCAGCTCTTTCCCATCGCTCCTCTGTGTGGGCAGCTTTTATGACCTCCTTCCAGCCTCTCTGCTGGTTTAGTCAGCGAGTCAGCTGAACCAGCCACCTTGCCTGGGCAGCACCAGGGCAGGTTCCTGAGCGAGGCGGGGCGGGCCTGGAGGGTGTGGCTTCCTCCTGGGTTCTTGGAGGCACTTCCTGCATCCCTCCCTGGACAGCAAACATTTTCCTACTGGGTTCTGTTGTTTTGTTTTGTCTGTTTTTCTGTCTAGGAATGTGACACCTGTAAGGAACCCTGAAAACAGGGCAGGTGATAGGAAGCCCCACAGCACTGTGGGGCAGCTCTGGAGGTGCCCCTCCCTCTGCCATTGGGGCGCCCCAAGCTTGGTGCATAACCTGTGTTTCTGTTTGGCTGTCCCTTCCGCACATGCCATCCTGCCCTTGGGCTCAGAGGACTTCTCATGGTTTTTGGTCTTTTGAGGCAGGGTCCTGCTGTGTCCCCCACGCCGGCCTGGAACCTGTGACACTCCTGCCTCCGCCTCCCCAGCACTGGGGTCACAGGCCACCTGCCTGGTTTGCCTTCTCACCTTTTTTAGTTTGGCCTCCTGTCAGTTCCTTTTCCTGGTACAAGTGACTTGTTTATATTTAGGTAGAATGGTTTGATTTCATTTGCTTAAACAGATAAGCAAACACACCCAAGGTGATGTCAGAGAACCTGAGCCTCAGTTGTTCTGAGAGTGCGCTGGAGCCCTGGTACAGTATGTGGTAGGAAGCGCAAGGTGAATTCCTTTTGTTAAACTTTTCTTGGTGCTGGAAATGGAACCTGGTGCCTTAGGTACGCTGCGCCCTGGAGCCACACCCCAGCGCAGGCAGTTCGGCCGCTGAGCTTTGAGAATCCATCTGTTCTTGTTCGTTTGCGTGTTTCGGTGCAAGTGTCCTGCCGATCATCTTGGTGCTTCAGGAACTTGACTGTTGGCGGGTTTCTTTGGATTGGACCAGTGTGGTTGCTCTTATGGGAGAGTTTTAGGTGACGTTACAGGAAACCTGAACAACGGACAGTTGTAGTCAAGACTTTTGCCTGGGCAGCTCCACAGCAGGTTCCTGAGTGAGGTGGGGCAGGCCGGAGGGCGTGGCTTCCTCCTGGGTTCTTGGAGGCACTTCTTGCATCCCTCCTTGGACAGCAAGCATTTTCCTTCTGGGTTCTGTTGTTTTGTTTTATCTGTTTTTGTCAGTGAGGAGCGGTTTTGCTGTGTACCCCAGCTGCCTGCCCCCCTGAGGGCGGGGTCACAGGCGTGGCTTTATTTTTCATCTTAAGACAGGGTCTCCCTAACCTGTGCAGGCGCCTCTGCCCTAAAGCCTGCGGCCCTCCCGCCTCCACCTCCCATGCTGCCAGCTAGTGTCCCCAGTGCCAAGGGGCTCCCCTGGTTAAGTATGTGGAAAAACACTGAGGCTGCTCCCTGCTCCCAGGAGACCCCAGAACACACTCCACTGGGCAGATGGTGTAACCCAGGTGTCCAGGGCCTGCCTTCCTCCCTTCCTCCCTCCCTTCCTCCCTCCTTCCCTTAGGTGGACAGCAGCCCAGGACCTCAGCAGGGCAGGCGATCAGGGTGACTGGCAAGTGGGGAAAGGAGGAACAGTGTTGGGGACTAGAATGTCTGTGGCGCTTCTGTCTGGGGCAGGCGGGGCAGTGACCCCCAAGTGTGCAGAGGTGACATCTGCAGGCCTGGGGGGTCCTGTGCAGCCTCCTGCACTGGGTTAGGCTCAGGGCAGGGCTGCCTGTGTGCCGGGCACAGCGACCTCCTGGTGAGTGTGTTCAGAGTGGGCTGAGGCTGCCTGAACTGCTGAGCCCTGGGGAGGTGCACCCAGGCCGCACCGGGACGGACCCGCGGGCCAGTGGTGCTGTCCCCGGAGGGGGAGACTGGAATCTGTGCTGCCTGGGTTGGCCAGGAGACAGTGCAGTGGTCAGTGAGCAGATGGGCAGGGATGTAGAGGGGAGGGGCCTGTGACCACCCCTCCCACCACAGGAAGTGGAGCTGGGCAAGAGGTGGCCCTCACTGTGCCACAGCCTCCAGAGGCAGCTGTGCAGGTGGCGTGGGACCGATCGTGGCTGCCCAGCCTTTGCAGCCCCATGGTCACTCAGGCTGGCCCTGGGCTGGACAGCACAGAATCCCCCGAGGGCCCCCCTGTTGGGTGGTGGGGGACACCTGGCTTCTCTGCTCTTCAACTCTGGCCAGGAGATCAGGGCCATGCCCAGCCCTGGGGACAGCCTGGTGTTCTGTCATGCCCCGCCCCCCCAGCCCTGAGTACCTCAGGCAGTGAGCACAGGCTCTGGCCAGCTCCATAAATAGCAGTGCTGGGCCCTGGTAGGACGTGCGCCGGGTGTGCTCAGCCCGGAGGGCGGGAGGGTCAGGCTCCCAGTGCACAGGCCAGGCCAGGCACTGCCCTGTTCTGTTCCTATCCTTCCTAAGCCAGCTGCCCTCATCTGCATCCCACCCCTGCCTGGCCTCGTACCTCTCCTGGCCCTTTGGCGTGGCAGGACTGTCCACAGCCTGGAGGCTGCCTGCGGGAGGAGGTGCGGGCTGAGTAGGTCTGCAGACCCAGGGCCGTGTTCAGGAGGCCCTGGCAGGCAGGGGGCCACACCTCCCTGGCTTCAAGTCAGGCTGGGACTTCCTGGGAAGGAGTAAACCAGCATCAAGGTGAAATTCATACCCTAAGTGACTTGCCTGTGGCCATGTGCAGGTCAGAGGCAGTCAGTACATGCGTGGTCTATGGCTGTTATGATGATCTGGTTCCAAAACATTCCATCGCCCCAAAAAGAAGCCCCATACCAGTGAGCAGTCACTTCATCCTCTTCCCAGCATCACAGATAAACTTCTTGTTTTTGGGTTCTTCTGTTCTGGACATTTCCTGTTGGTGGAGTTGCACACCGTGGGGCCTTTTGTATCTGGTTCTCACTGAGCACTGTGTCCACGGGGTCCCTCCATGGGATAATGGGTATCAGAGCCTCATCCTGTTCAGGCCTGTGTGATGCTCCAGGGTGGTGAGGGACCACCCTGTGTGTGTCATTGGTTGATGGCCTCTGCTGATCACATGTGGGAGAGACGAAGCTCTTGGCCGGCCTGCTGGCCCATGGCCCTGATTGTGGCAGTGGGTGCCTCTTGAGTGCTAGCGTCCACATCTAGTGCTAGATATTCCCCACGCCGTCTGCTCTGCACTGTCCTTCCAATACAGTGGCCGCTCAGCCTGGGCTGTCCAGGAAATGGGGTCCATGGGAGACACCATGGCATTGGCTAACTGCCCTCATGGTCACCTCACTTCGACAGAACATGTCTCTTATTATGTGTTAGAAAGTGCGGTCAGTGTCCTGACAGTGCTGTCCCACTCAGCCCGTCCCAGCCGTGACAGTGGGAAGGTGCACTGCCACCGAGGAGCTGGCTGGCCCAGCCCCCTGGACTCCCACCGTCCCTGCTGGCTGAGGGACATGTGGTGTGTGTCCCCATACGGATGGTACCTGGCCTGTGAGGCCCCACCCGGGTCTCTGTCCAGTAGAAGGGAGCAGGGTGTCCTGGTGGCGGCGAGGTCAGAGGCCTGACCAGCCTCCCATACCCTCCTGGTCCCTGGGCTGCTGTCACTGCCCCAGGGGGGCTGATCCCTCGGCAAAACTTTGCATTCCAGGGAGATCCAGCTGCTGAGGCGGCTGCGGCACAGGAACGTCATCCAGCTGGTGGACGTACTGTACAACGAGGAGAAGCAGAAGATATATCCTTGGTGCCACTGCTGGGGCACGGCGGTGGGGAGGAGGGCCCGCGCCACACAGTCCCTTGCAGGAATCTCAGCTGGGGCCCCGCTTTGCTAGGTTGTCACGACGAAGGCTGGCGTGTCCTCAGATACTCTCAGGGGCCTCTGATGTGTAATTGGTGACCCTTCAGGGCTCGCCTTCCTGGGTCTCGTCCACATGCCCTGGCCCCTGACCCTGGACATGTCCAGTGCGCTGGTGCTGTGTGGTGCCCTGAGCCCCTCTGTGGGGCTTGGGCAGGGCAGCAAGGTGTCCAGGGGCATCATGCTGGGGGGTCGCAGCCTTTCCCAGGGTGGGCCTGAGCAGGCCACCCTACTGTGGTCCTAGGTGGGTACCATATTGTTCCAGAGTGGCCCAATGGCCCTGGCATCTGTACCTGCCTGGTGCCCATCAGTGCGGGGAGTAGGGTGTGTCGTGAGGGCCTCAGTCCTGGGCCCTCCCGGTACCTGTGGGGGGTGGCTGTTGAGCTGTGGTTTCCTTAGCACCCCACGTATATGGTGATGGAGTACTGTGTGTGTGGCATGCAGGAGATGCTGGACAGCGCACCCGAGCGGCGCTTTCCTGTGTGCCAGGCCCATGGGTGAGTGGCTGCCCTGGAGGGCACCCCATGCTCACCCTTGTCAACGACGCTGCTCCAGTGTTTGTAGAACAGGCTTGGGGTCCTGGTTTGCAGCCCCATGGCTCAGCTACTGCAGAGCTGCCCCCCAGGAGGCCCTGCCATGTCAGGCCACGGGACCTGCCCTAAGGGGCTGCTATGGGGTGGAAGCTGCTAGTCGTGGGGATTCCCTGATACCCACTGTGGCTGGCCCTGCCCTCCCGGGCGTAGCAGTGGGGCCCCATTTGACATAGCACGATGGGATGGGTGGCTCCCCATTCTAGTGAGTCTTTGGGGTCCAGATGGGTGAGCCTTGGGTGCCTCACTCGGGGGTGGGGGTGACTGCAGCCTTGGAGAGCCCTGGGGGGGACTCTGCCTTCACCAGTGGCCCTTTGCGGTTCCCCTGCGGTGCCCAGCCTGGCCTCTGCTACATCTGCTGGCCTGGACCCCAGGTGACTGCTCGCCTTGGCTCACATCCCCAAACTCTTGGCTACACAGAAGCCCACTGCGGGCGGCCACATGTCAGACGCAGCCCTCCCCGCAGGTACTTCTGCCAGCTTATTGACGGCCTGGAGTACCTGCACAGTCAGGGCATTGTGCACAAGGACATCAAGCCTGGCAACCTGCTGCTCACCACCTGCGGCACGCTCAAGATCTCCGACCTGGGCGTGGCTGAGGTAGGCACCGTCCTGTGGGGTCGAGGGGGCCCTCACCCCAGGCACGCCCTGAGGGCCCCGTGGCACTGCTACAGGCCCTGCACCCGTTTGCCGTGGACGACACCTGCCGGACGAGCCAGGGCTCGCCGGCCTTCCAGCCGCCCGAGATCGCCAATGGCCTGGACACCTTCTCTGGTTTCAAGGTGGACATCTGGTCGGCTGGGGTCACACTGTAAGTGCCCTGGACCCCAGTCCCACTCTGAACACAAGCAGGTGCGGTATGAGAGACCGCCAGGCTCTGGGCCAGCGCTGCCGTGAATGGGCAATTCCTGTCCAACACATTGGCTTTGTTGGGGCGCCCAGTGGTTCCCACCCCCACCTCTGCTGGTCCCTGAGGCTTGGTCACCTGGCAGAAAACCTGTGGGGGAGGGTAGCTTCAGGGCATTTCTCTAGTGAGTTCAGGGGCACCTCTGCCTCGCGCTTCACCTGGCCTCTCCAGTTCCTGCCTCCAGCAGCAGGAAATGGCCACGGCTGGCCCATCTGGGAGCCCGCGGGGCGCCTACTTATGGCCACACTGGGGGCTCTAAGGAGCCCAGACGACAGCTGACGCCACTTCTCCTTCCCCTGGGCACGAAGCTACAACATCACCACAGGCCTGTACCCGTTCGAGGGGGACAACATCTACAAGCTGTTTGAGAACATCGGGAGAGGGGACTTCACCATCCCAGGGGACTGTGGCCCTCCGCTCTCTGACCTGCTGAAAGGTGGGCGTCCTCTGCCTGGGCTGGCAGGGGGCCCTTGGGCACGGGCGCCAGGAGACGGTATCTGGCAGTGACACTGGCTGCAGGCAGAGGTCCCAGTCTGTGCCCATAGGTGATGAGGCCCTGGGGTTGTCTCCCTCTGCCAGCCTGAGGTCTCCCTGTCCTTTGTGCCCCAAAGAACCAAGTTTCCTCTGTACGTGCCTTGTGGCCTTGCTACAGGGTAGAATTGGTCCCAGTGGGGTCCCGCGGCCCTGGCCCCTGTGTGTGCTTGGCCTGGCTGGTCCTGGCTGTGCCACCTGTCCTGGGAGCTTGTCCCCCATCTGAGGGCCCAGGCTCCATTTCCCTGGCATCCCAGGGTGTTTTTGGAGCCTCCTACTGCGTTTCCCCGGCAGTGCAGCAGGCCATGGCTGGCTGGCCAGCCGCCATGGCCCACCTCTGCCCCACCTGAGAACATGTCCTCTCCCCACGGCCCCATCACAGTCACCGTGTCTAGCAGGATCCAGTACTGAGGCCAGGCATGTGGCCCCTCTGAGCTCCTGGCTCAGCCCATGCCTGCTGGCCCTGGTGTTTGGGCCACGCAGGGCCACCTCTGGTTGTCTGATTCCTGGGGCGGGGTTGGCCAGGACTGTGGGGTCCTGGCGCCCAGTGCTGAGCAGCCCCTCTCCACAGGCATGCTGGAGTACGAGCCGGCTAACAGGTTCTCCATACGGCAGATCCGGCAGCATAGGTGAGCATGGGAGGGAGCAGCCAGCTCGGCGAGGGGTACTGCCATGGGCCAGGGCAGTGCCCGCCTGGCCACACGAGCCTGCTGAGCTTGGTTAGGTACATGTGGGGTGTGCACCTCTCCTTCTTCCCTCTGGGTGCTCTGAATGGCAGTGGGGGCCACAGTCTCCCGGGATGGCCCCAGCAGCCCAGGGGTTCTTAGGGGAGGAGAGGCAGTGTAAGAGCATGTCTGGCCCCGGCTCCCTGAGCCTTCACAGGCCTCATGCTCAGAGGCAAGGGCATCTGGTACCTGGGAGGCCAGGCCACCAAGGTTCGAGGAGGGTTGTGTGGGGTGCAGGAGTAGGTGACAGGGGCAGTGGGTCTTGCTCAGCCCCAAGGGAGGTGGTGGTCCTCAGAGGTCAGCTCCATGTGGGACCTGAGTCTCTCAGGGGATGTTGGGGCACAGCCGGTGGCCCCAGTGGGGGCTAGTGGGCATCCATCCCCTAGGGCAAAGGGCCTGGGGATCCCCAAGGGACCCCAGCTTCCCTGGGCCAGGATGTATGCCCGTGGCCTCTGGGCCTCTCCGTCCCCACCCTCAAATCTCCGCTGGTGGTAGCCCTGGGTGCAGACAGGACAGGCCTCACACCTGAGCTGCTGTAGGTGCTGCGGCCACTGCGGCGTCTCAGCAGCAACACCTCAGGCACCAGTGCTAGCAGGTAGTGGGTGCAGCAGACCTGGGCACGGCCTTTGCCATGGACCAGGATGCTTTCCAAACAAAGGATCCTAACACAGCCCCTGCTATAGCAGCTGGTGACCTCTTGCCCAGGGTCAGAAGAGGTTTCAGAGTGTGTTGGGTTGCATGGGTGGGGTGGGGCTCAGCCCTGGACAGTCAGAGTGCAGGGGTCGGTTTGTCTGTTGTGAAGTTCAGGATTCCCGGGGCCAGTGCGAGACAGCTGTGTGCTTGCAGCCTGGGTGCCTGGCTCTGGGCAGCTGGAGCCCATCTCCTGCCCAGCCTTGAGCTGCCAGGCCAGCGGCAGCCTTGTCCACCAGAGGCCCTTGTGCTGTGGGGGCAGCAGGAGGCCGGAGCCACCTCCTCGGGGCAGCACAGCAGACACCAGCTCTACCGGTGGCCAAGTGGGCTGAGCCCCCCCTGGCCATAGCCCCTTGGGCTGCAGTGCGGCTCCCAGTTCTTGTGCAGGTGGCAGCCAGGTCCCCGGTGGGCCGTTCTGACGGCACTGCTGCATCTGCATCTGCTCTGCCTTTTGTAGCTGGTTCCGGAAGAAGCACCCTCTGGCCGAGGCGCCGGTGCCCATCCCACCGAGCCCGGACACAAAGGACCGGTGGCGCAGCATGACAGTGGTGCCCTACCTGGAGGACCTGCATGGCCGTGCTGACGAGGACGAGGACGAGGACCTCTTTGACATCGAGGACGGCATCATCTACACCCAGGAATTCACGGTGCCTGGTGAGCCAGTGGGAGCCGCAGTGCGGAGCCAGCCCCTGCAGGCCGCGATCTCCTGCAGGCCACTCTATCCCAGGGTGGCTGAGGTGTGGCAGCTGCACTCTGGTGCCACTGGGGCTGCTGGGCCTGGCCTGGCTGGGAGGGTTGGCTGATTGTCCAGCCCCAGGTGCTGCCCAGCGCCTCCCGTGACCTGCCTGGCCAGAATCCAGCAGGAGCAGGTGGGGGGACTATAGAGGGCAGAGGGTGGGGGCCCCTCAGCCCCTGGAGAGAGGGTCCAGTGGCCCTCAGCCGAGCTGCCCATGCCCTGACCGGCACCGCCCTTACTTCCCCAGGTGTCCAGGATGCCTCTGAGGCAGGGCTTAGCCAGGAGAGAGGCGCGCAGAAGAGCCGGGGCACAGAGCTCTGCGGAGAGGAGCCTGGGGTGGCCTGCGCGCTGGTGCCCCAGGAGGGGCTGGAGGCTGTAGAGTAGCCCCCCCACCCAGCGGCACCCTGGGCCCTTTTCCTTCTGCCATAAAGCATTGCCATCGTGCGTGTGCGGGTCATGAGTGTGTGCGGGGGGGGGGGTTGTCGTCCATGTTGGTGCGGGTCATCTGTGTGTGTGTGCGGGTCATGCATGGGGGGGGGCGT